>VZTF01005794.1:688579-726882 GCA_013397755.1 Cnemophilus loriae | reverse complement strand
TGCGGAGCCCGGGCGGGTTTGAATTTACCCCCCGGGGCCGCTCCCCGCCTCCGTCCGCCTGCGCCGGGGAGCCCTGGGAGGCGTAGGCTCCCGGTTCTCCCGTTTTCTTGGCGCGCTGCGGAGCCACACGTGTTCCCGCCGGGCCTCGCTACGCTTGAACCCGCTCTCCTGTCGCTTCTTTCTTCCCCAAACCTAACGATACTTTGTCTTTGGTGATCATTTATTATTCCATGAGGTCCCGTGGGGAGCCCGAGGTGGGGCGTGGGCCGCGCGGTTTTAGCCGCGCATCTTTCCCCGCAGTATTTTAAACCAAAACGTGTTTGCGCCATGTGCTCAAGGACGAGCCTGCTGGAGCAGGGAAGTTGGACCACCGTGGTCCTTCCAACCTGACCCGCTCTGGGATTCTGTAAACCGATTTTGCTGCACTTCCAGCTCCCCAAGTGAGCCCTTGCTGCTAGCCCTTTGCTGCTGCAGCCTTACGGTTCGAGTGAACTGACTCTTCTAATTAATTCTTTTTTTCGTGTAAGTATACTTTAGGCTCTCTAAAGCGTTATTCTGTTTGTGCATAATCAGTGGTTCCTGGTGGGCGGGAATCCTGAGCTCTTGGTTCGGTAGCAGCCTGCTTTTCTTCATCATTCAGTGTGAAAGCTTACCTCTCTCCTTGTAGATTTACATATTAACTATATTTTTTTTACATATATGGGTAGTATTCTTTTCAACCAGTTTAACCTCTCCACGTGCTCTGAAGATACAGACTGTCCAACTCTGCTGGTTTTTTGTCACTGTTGTGCTTTCACTATGCATTTTGATGACTGTTTCCACTTCTCTCACAGCTTTAGAGATATTATAGCCGTTAGGGATTTCTTACCAAACATCCTTTTACTTACTCGTTTTCTTTCTATTTTTATATTAGTAAAGCATGTAGAAATTATCACCAGGAATCCTGCAGCTTTTTAATGGAACAGTAGGCTCCACGCAAATCTTTCTTAGGTGAGTTGTCAGCTTAAAACAGGTCTGTGAGGAACACAGCAACAATCTCTGTGTAGCAATGCACCTCCTGACAGGTTTTAAGGTAGGTAGAAAAATTTTACTCTGTGCTTGTTTTTTCAGTTTCTTGAGCCCCTGTATTGAGGTATTCCTTCTATTTCCTCTTTCTGTTTTGTTTTCATAATAACAGATATTTGTACCCAACAGCAAGCAATGTTTAAAAGAAAACAAACAAAAGTAGCCCAGGGCAATCTGAAGAACTGCTGTAAGATCCTTCCAGCATGTCTTAAATTGTGGTCAGCAGTGACAGGGAAGACCAGCAAAATCAAAGAATCATGGAGTGGTTTGGGTTGGAAGAGACTTTAAAGCCCATCCCGTTCCAGTCCCTGCTATGGGCAGGGACACCTTCCACTATCTCAGGTTGCTGCCTGCCCCATCCAGAGAGCAACCATACATTCCTGGATCCTCTGGAAATAGCTTCCAAAACAAACCAGTTTGTAGCTCTTTATTTTCTCCATGTGGTGCATCCCAGTTTCTGTGTTGGGATAGACAGCACGTGGTTGCCTTTTATGCTCTCTCTGCACCTCCTGATCTTGGAAACGTCTATCTCATCCAGGCTGAAACGCCTTGGCCTGCTCTGTTGCTTCTCAGTAGTCCCAAAGCGATGCCAGGGCTTTGTTATTTCTTGTTGCCCGTGGTTGAAACTTCCCTAGTCCCACCTGTCCCTTGGAATCTTGCTGGGAGCAGGACAATATTTATAGATAGATTCACGTGGCTTTCTGAATCTTTTCCTAGTGCTTCCTTATGTCCCTTGGAGAAGGGTCGGACCACACCTTCTGGGGATTTCTACTTCTTCCTTCAGTTATTTTCCCCGGGTTTGACTTGGGCACTTGACTGTTCTCATCACTTTATTGCCTCATCTCTCAGCCTCTTTAAGTGCTTGAAATTCTTCACCAGGCCCATCTCATACTGCCCCAGGAGGTCATTCATTTGCAAATGCTGATGGCATCAGCACTTACCTTCCTCACTGCCTCTGCTGATTGCAAATTCCTGCCTTAGTCCCTTCTTCTTTCATATTGTTTGAATCATGAACTGTTCTAAAGTGTTACCAAACTTTTTTAGCCGATAGTAAATTGTCAGGAGAGTTTGGAGCTCCTCCTTGTCTGCTTTGCCTTGCATCGCTGCATCCTGCCAGAAAATGACGTGTAAATGTTATTTTGTTCACTTTAAACGTCTGATACTGATGTGTGAATAGTCGTTTCAGCTGTTCACGATGGCGTTATTCTGCAGTGGTTTCCAGGGATAATTGGAGTGATAATTCATCTCATACTGTTCTCCTACATAATTTTTTTCCTCCTTCATGCTTATAGTCAACGCCAGATTATTGGAAACAAATAAACATGTTTGTATCGTTCAGTTACGTCAACAACACTTTTACTGGGTTTCTGTTTGATTTTAAGATGGTGTGGTGGTCTCTGAAAAAGTGAAAAGCACCAACCTGGATGTGAAAATTCCTGAGTCAGAACTGGAAGCCGAAGAAAAAGGAGCAGAGGAAGAACGCCCAAGGGAATCTGATAGCAACATTTTGGATGTATCATCTGATTACCCAAGAGGTTTGCTAATAAACTCTTAATATTTGTGTTATGTGCTTGAGGAAAGGTAGAAATAGTAGGGAGGAAAGGTAAAGGGAATGTGTGAAATCTTACTTTAAAAGTTACCTCTGTATCCTGAGCACATGGATCAGTTGCTTTGTCTCGCATAAGAAGACCTGAAGATTTATCCTGTGGAAACATTATAAGGCTTAAAGTTGCTACAGAATCTGTTACAGTGAAATGGGATGTTCTGTGTGCTGGAATCAGTAAAGCAGATTTCAACCTAATTTTCTTGGTATTGGCAAATTCTGACTGATAAGTTGAAAAATCAGGTGGTAGATTTAAAGGTTAAACTGATTACTAAGGGAAAGAAAAAAGTGGTAGAATTTAATGTATCATGGCTCCACAGTGAATAATTGTTCTTAAATTTGGTCCACTTTTAGTTGATACTTCGTTTTGCCAGTCAGTTTATATGATGTTTTTGTACTGCTTTTGTGCATGATTTGCATTCACTAACAATGCTGAGCAGTAAAACCAGGTGTAAAGGGAATGTGACTTGATCTTTTCAGCTGGTTTTTTTTCAAATGAGGATCTTTCCAATCTGAGAAAGTTTGTGTGTCAGTATTAAAAGGAAGTAGGAATATATGAAAATATGTGGATCTTGTTAAACAGCTATTCTGGGGATAATTTTTGCAGTCACTCTTGCTGCCATGGAAGTTAAAGGACAAAAACAAGTATTCCAATTGCTACTGCAGTCATTCTCTAACGTGCTATATTTGAAATGATGTATAGAAAAGTAGCCGTAAACTAAAAGCAGTTTTTAAACTAAGAATGTTTAACTTCTAAATATTTCTGGCGTTTTTTTAGACAAACATATTTCAATTCAGAGACACCTTGCTGATCTAGAGAAACTGGCTGACCTGAGAGAAGGTGAGTTTTCCACAGCAGTGTCCCAGAGCACAGATCTTCACGTTACAGGTATTTACATTTTCCTTTAGATTTTATCTTTAACACACTGCATATATTTATGATATTTAAAGACTAGGGGTTTTGTAAAAAAGGGCTTTATGATTTATTCTCTTGTTCTTCTAAATTCTGCCTGAGAAGTTGTTTGACATTCAGCTAGTTTTTATTTAGGTTAGTACTTCAAGGGCTTCAACACTTTTGTTGCATAGCCTTGCCTTTGCTTTTTGTGCCTCACATGCAGGATTTTCAAGAATTATTTTACATGTTATATTTTTCAAAATTATTTTATATAGGGTACAATGCCATTTTTTGCAGCTTAAAGAGATATCAGCTGCTTGTTTTATCCAAAAGATCCAGGAGTTGGAACAACAAAGTTTTGTTCTAACCTCCTAATTTCTACGGGTTTTGGTGTGGGTTTTTTTTTAAACATTTCAAGTCTCTGCATGTCATCTGTAAAGTTCTGTTGTTCCTCAGAGCTTTTCAGAAGTTTCATTAGCCTCGTATTGCTGGAGTAGAAAATACTAGAAACTAAAACCCAAAGGTTGTAGAAGTTAATGAGTTTTAAACTTACAATGATTTTGGTCTATATTCTATGGAGCAGAAAGAGGCAACCCATAAATTTGAAGTTTGTGCATGAAATAGAACGTTCCCTGAGGATTTAATCTCTTGACTCCTGTTGGTTTTACCTTCATCCTTTTTTATCTTGGCCTGCATCTCAGCTAACACAAGTGGTAACAGCATATCGTGTTTCTCATAGATTTTAATTGTATTTTCAGATGAAAAGAAGCCTTGTCCGTTGTGTCCTGAGGAGAAATTCAAAGCTTGCTATAGCCACAAACTCCATCGTCATTTGCAGAATTTGCACTGGAAGGTTTCTGTTGAATTTGAAGGTAATGGCAATTGGGTTTGAATAGTAAATACTAGAAGAAATTGTGGGCATGTTCTGTGTTTCATCTTTCAAAATTCCTCTTGATTTAAGCATTTTGTTACCAGCTCTGAATTAGAACCATATTTTGACAGAATGAATTTTGAGGTGGGATGTAAAATGTAAATCTGAAATAACTATTCTTCTCCAGGCAAAATTGTTAGAATTGTGCATTTTCTCTTTAGAAAAACACCAATAATTGCTTGGCATGTCATGAAAATTACCTTAAAATTTAAAATATGTGTGTAATGAAAACTATTTCAATAAAAGCTTTAGTTATATATTAATAATAGTCAGACACACACATGTGGTCAATTTTGGTGCATCATAAAGATTCCATGGGTTCCAATAAATACTTGAAGTCTTTTTGTAGTATCAGTATTTAGTAGCTTTAATTGTTTTTTATGAACTCCGTGATCTGCTTGTAAGATGCGTTAAAATCCCTGCAAGAAGTGTAGGAAGGAAAAGAAGGTGAGCAGTGTGTGATTTTTAAAAATCCAGGTGTATAGGTTTGTGGGAAATAAAGTGACTATTTAGAGGATGGGCAGGATAAAGTTGAACCATAAATGTTCCAACTGGAATATCAGGTATCTCATTTTAGTTTTCTTAAACTGTGGAATATATGTTTTATAGGAGTCTTCACACAAGTCTTTCAGCCAGGTAACAATATTTTAGTGAAACAAACTATTTTTGTCACAGGTACTTTTGAACTGGAGACTTGGTGTAGCTTTGTGGGATGCTCAGAGACTTATTTTAATAAATTGTAAATTCTGTGCATTTTAAAATTTAGAATGTATAATCGTCTGATAAATTTCCCTGTGCAGAGAGTGAATGTACCAGATAATTGGTCATGTTCTCTTACTGCTGTCTTGTGAAATCTGAAGTGAGAGCAGGTGGTGCAGGCCACAGACATGCTGTTCATTTACTGTTCTGGGATGGCATTTGTTTTCCAGGATACAGAATGTGCATCTGCCACTTATCCTGTCGGCCAGTAAAACCCAACCTTGTTGGAGACCAGGTAAAAATGCTGAATCACAGAAATTCTTGTTACTGTACAAAGTGGGGGAATTGGGTGACTGAGGGGAACTTCTGAGATCTGCTTAGTTGCCAAATATGTCTTGCTCCTCTGTGCGTGATGCCAAAAGATTGTTGGTCCAGGATGTGTGATAGAACCCTTGGGTAGCTGAATGTGGTTGTAGCTGTCTCGCTGTGGGGGGGCAGCTGCCTACATCAGCTCTGGCTGTAGATTCCAGATCTTTTGAGTGCTCTAGAGGTAATAGACAGATTACTTCTCATATGCCTGTGTTCAGTTCTACTTCAACCACGTTTTATGTATTCTGAAACTACATAAAAGACTCTGTTTTACAGACATTGTCAAAGATGGGAGCTCATTACCACTGTATCATCTGCTCAGCGACTATCGTACGAAGAACTGACATGATAGGTCACATTAATCGTCACGTGAATAAAGGAGAGACTGAGTCAAGGTTTATCACAGGTGGGCTCTGACTGACAGGAAACATTCAATCTTTTTCTGTCATGTACCACGTGCAGTAACTGTGATAAGGGGTGGGAGACACAGGACAAATTCAGAAACAGAGTTAGCTTTTCTAATGAAAAATCTGCCCTTAATATTTCAGAACTTGTGTTTCATCCAAGGTGTAGCAGAGTTGTGATTTAGTCTTGCATTGACCAGTTCCTGTGTTCTTATTGGTAACTAGCACTCCCCTCACCCTTAGTGTTGTAAGCACCTTGTGTGTCTCCAAAAGAGTGAGGGACATGGCATCTACAGAAAAAAAAGTCTGGAGTAAATCTTTCTGCAATGTAAAAATCCTTTGCTTTTTATCCAGACTGCACCAGCCTGGGTTCCTAAAACAAGGTGATGTTTTTTCAGTCCCAGAGAATTGTGATAGAGATGTCAGTAGTTCTTTGGTAAATTACAATCCTACCTGACTTTGTCTAGAATAAGATTATGGTTTCTAAATTTGCATAAACTAGGTTAAAAACATTTTAAATAATTGGAATGCCAGTAGTTTAATGCCTGAGCGTCAGTTTGCATGTCTGAAAAGTGATAGTAGTACCATATTCCATATCTTCATAGAGTTTGTGCTGTGAAATACATTGATCTCTGTGTGCTTCCCTTCAGAGCTGTGAGTAAAGAATTGCCCATCTAGCATTTTTTAACAAAATGCATGAGGCGGTTTTTCTCACGGAGGGAGGAGAAATCCAGAGGTTTTGTGCTCTGCAGGCACTTGGCAGCTCTTGGGGCCCCTGAAGGTGGAGCAGATACACCACACGTGTGTTTGAAAGCCTTGAGAGAGAGGCAGGGCGAGCACTGGAAGGTATCCAGTTGATAGAAACTTTTCCTGGTTGTTCCTAGGTACATTTTAGACTGGGGGTGAATTGCTCAGAGGAAGGGCAGCCTGTGGTTACAGCTGTCAGATCTGAAAGCTTGTTTTGCCACAGACTGTTCACACAGAGCTCTGGTGCTGGAATTGTCCATGTGCTTGTGCTGTTTATGCACATTTCATGGGGTTGTTTGATAACTTACATTATATCAAGAATTCTCAAGGATTTTTGCAATTCATGAGACACATTCAGGACTATGTTAACACGGTTTTAATTAATTAGCAATGTATTATGTTTAAACATGCAAAACAAATGTGCTAAGCCTCAGGCTCAAGGGCTGGCTTTCTTAAACTGGAGTGGATACATAAGAGCCCAACTGAGAAACAAATCTGATGTTTCATGAGAAGAAAGTTGTAGTAGAGCATGATCCTTATCTGCCACTTTAGAGATTAGAAGATAAATTGTTACCTGCTTCCCCCCTCATCCTTGTTAACTGGCCTATGTGCTGGTTGGATTGCAGCATAACCCAGACTTCTTGCTTTATGGGAGCAGTTTTTCAGTGTAATTTACCAACTGTGTTAATATTAATTTCAGTTCTCACTGATTCTTTCCTTCTGCCTCAATTACTTGTTTCAGTTCGTGCTCCCAAGTCGTCTTACGAAGTGGTGAAAGAGTCAGCCACAGATGTGCAGGTTCTTCCCAACCACTCCACGCCCCAGAAAACAGATTCCTATTTTAATCCTAAAATGAAACTCAACAGGTGAGAGAGCAGGGAGTGGGAGGATGCACCAGACGGGTGGGGAGTTTGTAGTGAAAAATATGTGTTTTGAAAAGCAACCCTGCAAAACTTCTGTTCAGAGGGCAGAAGAAAGGAGTTTCTCATCAGAAAACTCTTCTTGACAAATAATATTTATACCTAAGAACATTATATGTGAAATACTGTCATTTCTGAAGTAATTAAGTATTTTCCTACAATTAGTAGATCTTACCTTAAGAATATGCTGCTGTAGAATTCAACTTTTCAGCATAGCTGAGGTTTTTGATTTACAGTTTTTCCCTATAAAAGGTGGAGTTTAGCTTAAATATTCCACTGTTAGGTTAAAGGGAAGTAAGCAAGGAAAAGGAAGTAAAAATGTTCTCTCAATTTACAGACTATGGCCATTTTTTATCTTCCAGGCAGTTGATATTCTGTGCACTGGCAGTGCTTGCTGGGGAACGCAAACCCATTGAATGTTTGGATGCTTTTGGTGCCACTGGTAAAGTCCATTTCTTTAATATTTTGGTTAATACCCAATAGGAGGAAGCAGCAGAAATTCATAACTGATATCACATACTCAAAAATAATGTGAGGTACACAATAATTTTCTTCCTTAGGCAGCGAGTCATGAGCTTCCATACAAAAAAACAGCTGTCAAAAGGTGTATTAAGGGTTTAAAAAGGCTGTAAATAATACTAAAGTTCAGTGGTCTTAAAATCGGTTGTCTTAATGTCCATGAATTCTGTTTTTCCTCAGGTATCATGGGATTGCAGTGGGCAAAGCACCTCAGAAGTTCTGTGAAAGTTACAATTAATGATTGTAATGAAAATTCTGTGACAATGATTAAGGAAAATTGTCATTTAAACAAAATGAAGGTGAAACTGAACATTAAGGAGGAAGACAATGATGAAACTGTGGGAAATGGAGAAGAAAATAGTGACACCATTGAGGTGACAAAAATGGATGCCAATGTTATCATGCATTTGAGATCATTTGATTTTATGTAAGTGCTGAATGTTTCTGTCAATTTTCTGGTTTGGTAATGATGCACCCCACCCCACTTCCCAGTATATGATTATTTGGAGAAGTTGGAATGATAAAAGAATCAACCAGCAGTCACTTGAAATGTAATTTTGTTGTCCCAGAAATGGTGTGGGGAGAGAACTTCAATCTTAAATTTTTTAGAAAGTGCTGGAAAAATATTAGTCTTTCTTACATCCAGGATGGACTATAAATATACATGAAAATTTTAAACCAGGCTGGGTTTTATTTGTAGCTTCATTGTCTGTTTGCTGAAGGGAAATGCCAAATCAGTTTTGGGGTTCTTTTAAACTTCTTTTAGTTTAAAATTCATACCTTTGCCTGCTGTTAGTTGCATGTCTTGTTTTTACCCATTTTGCAGCATATTAACTTTGTATTAAAGCAGGCTGATTCTTCCAGGTTGGGTATATAGATGCATACATTCAAACCCTATACAGACATCAAAATAAGTGATGAGATTTTTTTGTATTATTAATGACTCACATCCAGATCTAAGCAGTGCTGGAAGTTTTAGTCCTGTTCCTTCTTTCTGTTTTAAATGGGATCATAGGCGAAGGTTATAAAACAGTGTTTTCCTCAGTGTAAAGCCAGACTCTGGAGTATTTATAGACACTCAGTGGTATTTCCTTTCTTTTCAGCCATTTGGACCCCTTTGGAACTTCTGTGAATTACCTGGACTCTGCCTTTAGAAACGTGAGAAACCTTGGGATTGTGTCATTGACATCCACAGACATCAGCTCCCTCTATGCCAAGGCTCAGCACGTGGCCCTGCGTCACTATGGCTGCAATATTGTCAGAACAGAGTACTACAAGGAGCTGGCAGCCAGGACTGTAATTGCTGCTGTCACAAGGTACTGCTAAACTAGCTCCAATTAGGGTAAAAAATTATTAGGTAATTATTAGAAATTAATTAGTGATTAGGGAAGGTGAAAGTGCATCAGTAGGGTAGGGGGGGGTAGGAAGGTAATGTGAAAAAAAATACCCAGACTTGCAAACTCTTCCATTTCTCTATCAATTTTGCCATTTTAGAGTTCCACAGACTTCTTAAATACAGATTAAACTCCTTGAATGGCTTCTAGCTAAGCATTTCAGTTAGACTTCCTTCAGTGGAACCTGATGTTCACTGCAGATCCTCATACTTGAGGTTCAAAAGATGGCTGTGATTACTGTCTTGTGAAATCAGTAATTTGCATATAGATACTCTGAGTAAACTCAGTCCATTAAATAAATGAAGACATAAAACCTAATTGGAGAAAAAAGGTACAGGCAAGAGGATGGGACAACTGCTTGGGAAAGATGAGGAGGAAATGAAATCACCAGAGGTTTTGAGAATGCCAGAGCACAAATGCTGACCTGAACACATTTACATTTCCCTTGTTCTCTCCCTGCACATGGATGATGCAGGTGGCAGACCAGTATTTCTAGCTGTGATAAAAAGAAGTAAATCTAGATTTGCTTGGCCTGCCAGGAAGGACACAAAATGAGGCACTTCAGAAAGAACACTTCCTCCTGATCTCTCAAATCTTCAGTACCTCTCTCTAGGAAGTGGATGAGCTGAAGAACAGTGCGGAAGGTTCAGGTGTCCATGGCCATGTTTGCCTGCTGAATTCAGTACAATTTGGTTTTTGTGTGTGTTTCTCCCCTCAGAGCTGCAGCTCGCTGTAACAAAGGCATTGAAGTGCTGCTGGCAGTAGCTCTGGAACACTTTGTTCTGGTGGTGGTCAGAGTTTTACGAGGCCCAACCCCTGCGGATGATTCGGCAAAGAAAGTCCGATACCTCATCCACTGCCAGTGGTGTGAAGAGAGGGTTTTCCAGAAAGAGGGCAATATGGTGGAAGGTAAATGGCTTTTCTTTTGCACTTTGTCTCTCTGTTCTGTGCCTTGTTTATATTTACATCCCATTAGTAACAATTCCCTTGTATGTAACAATGAGTGGTTTGTGTGAGGTGGAGAGGGCACTGTGCTTCAAGGCCATGGGCTGGATCCGTTGTCTGCATGGATTTTCCTGTAAATGGACTGGATTTGTGGCACGAATTGCTCAGGTTGTGGCTGCCCCATCCCTGGAGGTGTCCAAGGCCAGGTTGGACACAACTTGGAGCAGCCAAGGATAGTGGAAGGTGTCCTTGCCCATGGCAGGGGTTAGCACTGGATGGGCTTTAAGGTCCCTTCCAACCCAAACCATTCTGAGATTTGTTTCTACACACAGCATCCTCCCAGCCAGCTCTAGCTGCTGGAGCTGCCAGGATGCCTGGTATGTCCATGGATCTGCCACTTCAGGAAAAGCCCTAGGAGTGGGGTAGCCTTTGATACCATTGGGTTCCTCCAGACAGCAGCAGCTGGATAGGTTTTGGTGTCAGATTGCTTTTCTGCTGTTTATCTCAGTTCCTTAAAATGCAATGGACTGAGCAGTCTGGCTTTCCCCTGCTGTTGTTAATGGGCTGTCTCCACACATAGGTTAGCAGAGGCGGGAGACAAAAATTGCACTCCTGGAGATGCTGGTTTGAATGAATATAAACCCTAAAACCTTGTTTCCAGGTTAGAGGCTCTTGGATAGCTTGCTGTCAACTCATGGTGTCTTTCCCCTGCTCAGAATCAGGTGCATGAGCATGCAATGAGCCTGGTATTAAAAAGTTGTTAAATCAGATGAAATTTCTAAGGATGGGAATGAGTACCTGGGTACAGTGTTACGGTAGAGATCTCAATTTGTAAATCAATTGTTTGCTTAATGCCCTAGTTGCACAGGGCTTACAAGACTTGCAGGTGGACTGTGTTTTGCAGATGTAACTGGCTGATGTTTCAGATTTTTTAGTTGGCACTTACTGTAAACCTGGACAGCTGCTTATGTAAGGGTAGGAACACAGGTATTTTCCTTGTTACTTGAAAGAAACATAGGGAAGTTATGCTGGGTTTTTTTTTCAGTGTTTTAACACTGATTTAAGATCGAGTTATCAATCAGTAAATCTCACCATGAACTGCTTGGCAGAAGTGAAAATGGTGTCACACTTCTGCTGTTGCCCTTCCAAATACCTCACTGAAGTGAGCTCCCACTGCATCTCTCTGTCTCTGCAGTAACACAGGCATGGCTGGCTATTTCCAAACTATTTAAATGCTGTTTTTCTGCTGCAGAAAACCCTTACCAGCAGCTGCCCTGTGACTGCCACGGCAGCATGCCTGGGAAGACAGCAGTGCTTCTTGGTCCTCTCTGGTAAGTTCACATCACAGGACACATTTGGAGAGTCACTCTAGGTCCAGGAGCTGTGAAGCTCAGCTGTTCATAGCATAACAATTTTTATTTTAGCATTACAAAAGGAGGTACAGCAATCAGGAGGAGCTCAGGAAACTGAGTGTGGATTTGAATTTATTGGGGTATTCAGTTTTTCCTTCCGTTCAAACCAGTTAATAAATAGTAATGCGTTTTAAGTTTCACATTCAGTGCACTTACGGAATATGTCCTGCACAGGAGAACCTGCCTCTGTGTTCCTCTATTTGCCAAATATTAAGTAACTCTTGTTACTCTATACTTGTGGAGAATTTATTAAATAAATCATTACATGTGCTGATGGTAATAATTACTACACTGCTTGTTAATTAATATTTGTAGAAACAAGAATAAATATTTTTAAGCATTTTAGCCATTTCAAATCAGTATTAAAAATGATTGGCAGTCAACAGTACCTTTCTTGTGGGGGTTGAATGACTTTCTCAACATGTTAGGGCAGAAATAAAATGACTGTTCTTGAGATCTTGATTTTTTTTTTTTTAAACAAGACCGGTGTTGCTGTCATTGCAAAAAATTCAATTCAGTATAATATAATTGCTAATCAATTTGGGCAAGAGAATTTTGGAGCAGCTTCCCTTAAGAAGCCTTAACTTTTGACTTCTCTTGCGTTTCATAGGTCAGGAGCTCTCTTTAACACTGGATTCCTCAGGAGGATGCTCCTGGAGGCTGTGCAGTATGGCTTGGATGAAACTCAGCCACTTCTGAAGACATTAGTTTGTGAAGCAGAGTGCACAACTCTAAAACATTTTTCTACCCACAGTCCTGGTGACGAGAACAAACAAGGTAAGAAAAGGGGCAGCCTGTTCACAGAGAGGACTGGCTTTGTGGTGATTTTTAGAGATGCTGATCTGTGATAACTTACTTAAGAGCAGTGTATCCATAGAGTTGAATGCATTATTGAATAATTATTTCCTTCTGGGTAATTAAAGCATTTTGCCACTTTACACTAGAATTAATTTTGCCTTCTAATTGTATTCTAGAAGAGTGTGGCGTATATATTAGAACACCAAATACTTCTGCAGAATCCTACTTGGTACATGGTAAGTGGAGCATTTTGGTGTAGCTTTATTTATATTTAACAGTATTGCACTCCAGAGTTTTTTCCCACCCAGTACTGATTTTATGTAATCTTTATCCAGAATCATATTTATTGGTAAAAGCAGAATGCCAAATACTCCATGAAGGCTACTTCAATTTACTTATTACTAATGAAAATGGCCTGTTGATTAAATTCAGGCCAGATTTTACCTCTGCAAACGCCAGCTTACAAAAGTAGGCACACAGCTGAAGTTGCTGTGTGGCTTTGTTTTCATGTGTACTGTCTGAGGCTTTGCTGGTGTTTTTGGGGTGCCTGTGAGTGCTGAGTGGTCTCTGTGGCCTTGTTGTGGTGCAGGGAAGAGGAAAAGTGAGGAGGTGCTGCGCAGCGCGGCGAAGCGGCAGCGGGCTGAGCACAGTGCCGAGCACCCCCCGTTCTACTACAACATCCACCGGCACAGCATCAAGGGCATGAACATGCCAAAGTAAGTGTGGTTACTTACTTTGTAAGTTCACCTTCCTGCCTGGTCTGACACTGACACACAGCTGGTACTGAGTCAGCCCTGTCAGCACCGTGTCCGTTCTAAACACGAGGGTTTGGTTTTGCTGTGTTTCTTCCCAGGTTAAATAAGTTCCTGAACTATCTGTCAGAGGCTGGATACCGCGTGAGCCGAACCCACTTCGACCCCATGGGAGTCCGCACCAATGCACCCCTGACGCAGTTTAAGACTGTTCTCATGAAGTACAGCACTCCCACCTATGTGGGGGCCCAGGCCGAAGGCCCTGTGCACCTCCCTGGAGAGATCCAGGTGGGAGAAGAGGTTCCAGCTGCTACAGAGATCAAGGTGGAGGAGCCTGAGTTAGTGGGAGATGATAAATCCGGAGTTGCTGCCGCTGTGTTCACACAGTCCTATCCCGCTCACTGTGCTGCTGATTAATGCAGATGGGTTTGTTCATCAGGCTGTTACAGACTTCCAGCACGCCCTGTTCCAGTTAAGCCACTCCTTCCTCCCAAGCTGGAGTTTGACCGTTTGAGCTGCCTGTTGTACTTTGAAGGGATGATTTAGACTTACGTAGCAGAACTTAGCCCTGATCCTGGCATGGCTGCGGTCACGGAACCGGCACTGTGGGAAGGCCGTGGAGTTACCTGCTTTTATGCTCACCTCCCTTTCACACTGAGGCATGGAGGCTGCTTCCCAGTCTGTCCAAGCCTTACTGCCAGCACAGCATCCAGGAGGGGGAACAGGGCCAAAAGTGTTCAGCATTTTGGAATGTGAGATTATTGTGTAACAGCCTATTCCTAAAATGCATTATTCCTAAAACCTGGCCAGCTATGATCCAGAGAGAAGGCATGTTAAGGTAAGAAAATAGCACAGGATAAAATGCCCTCTGAGTTAAAGCCAGGCAGTCCTGCCTGGGTGCAGCTGTAGCTCCAGGTTGCACATGTAACTGCATTCAGGTCTGTTTCCAGGGTTCTGCCTCCAGGCAGGAGCTGATTCCAGGAGAATGGGAAGGAGCAGTGACATGGCTGCTACGAAACTTGTTTGTAACCGGACCTTAGTGAATTATTGTAGTCACTCTAGGTAGTTGTCTGCTCAGAGCTTACAGTGGTTGTGTGCTGCAGAAAGGTACAGGGACAAGGGACCACAGTGGACGTTCAGGTGAAGTCTTGCGGCAAGTTGTCAATAGTAACTCTGAGCTAAGATCTCTTCTGTGAACGAGCAAAGCTGCCACGTGTTGGCAGTTCTGGTTTCCTTAAATACATGGCAGCATTCCAGCCAAACGAGCTTGCCTTTGTCCTTTCTTTCCCCCACACTTAGATTTGGTATCTCTGTGTATTCCACTTGAACAGCTGTCACAGTAGTGGCCATTTCTCACAGGTTTGGTGTTCAGCCTGGCCCCCAGTGTTAGGTTTATCTAAGAGCAGAATATGAGGAGTTATTATCCTTACCCATCTCTGAAACTTTACAATAGAAGTAACATGACTGATACACACCTAATGATGCAAAACGTCCTATGCTGCTGTCAGGCCAGAAGTTGCTGCCTCTTCCACCCTCTTCAATTCCAGGTTGCTTTAGTAGTGAGTTACTCTCTTCTCTGATTTCAAAAAGGAAGAACCCACTGAAGGTATCTTGGAGCTGTGATATATCAACAACGTTTCCTTCAAAAATGTAGTGCTTACAGTTCTTCTCCAAAGAGCACCTGAGAGCACACTGGAAAGCTAAATGGAAGGAGAGAATTTCACATTCCCTAGTGGCATTTTTGCATTTTTAAGTGGATAGAGTGCTGGCAGACATTGCTTGCAGGTAACACACTTCAGTGTTAGTAGGATAAAAGCAGTCCTAAAGCCAGTTACCTGGGGCAAAGGATTGTTCTGATTACAGTAAAGTAGGTTAAAAAGAAAGTTTAACTGAAGGGCCCTGTGGGAAATGCTTTTAATTACTCTTGCAGCTCCCTTTAAGGAGCCGAAGGTATAGAATACCTTTTCCAAGCCAAGGCAAAGATTCCAAGGTGGCTGGAGGGGCAGAAAAAGTAAAATTCAGGCTTGTCTGTACAGTCTGGGCTCTTTTCCTCTGCCAGACAGGCAGAGGCTGTTGTGATCTGGGGTGGGGTTTTGCCTGTTGTCAGGGACCAGCTAAAGGGGTGTTCGTAACTCAGACAGCTGGGCCTTCTCTTCCTATTCAGCAGTTCTCTCTGTTGTTGACCAGGTAGGCTCAGTCCTGCCATAATCAGCTGACAGAACATTAGTGTTGGTTTGAGTCTGGAGCTTGGGGCATCTTGTTCCTCCTTGCACTGATCCACGTGGCCAGCTTGGCTGTTACAGTGGGAGATAGGTGAGGATAATGCAGTAGGCGGTGGCAAGGTCACAGCTCCTTCCCTGTCACTTCCTGGAGCAGCCAGTACCCAGTGCTGTGCTAGGCATCAATGACAGACCTTCAGCAGATCTTTGCTGGACCAAGGTGTTGCTGCTAGTGGCTTGTCCTGAACAGAAAATCACAACTGATCAACTGCTGGAAGCCTGAGGGAAATCAGTGCAAGGCCATCAGCTGAACAGCAGGCTGGAGAGTAAATGCCCGAGGACAAAGGAAAATTATGCTGTAGGATATGATCCAGTTACTAGTATGCTCTGTACCTGAGGGACATGTCGTCCTACCCATGGGGTGTTTCCTGTTTAGCTGTGATTAAAGGAAGCTTTCAGAGAGTTTAAGCTGTTCAGAAGCAATTTGGGTAACCAGTGGTGGCCCAGAGAGCAGCAGGATCTCCTCAGTCAGAGTGCACTCATGTTCAGTGCATCTCAAGAAACCCCACTCTGGGCATACACAAGCAGTGCCTCTTAACTTAAGGTGCATCCTGTGGTTAAAAGTTATGGTAAACGTAGAGAGAAAACAAGGAACGGAGCAAAACTTGACCTCTCTAAATAATGCACCTCAGCTGAAGGGGTTCATTACAGTTGCTCTCTGCTGCTTTTGACTGAAGCTGTCGAATAGTTGCTGGGTTTAATGCGAGTGCTGTGAAAATCCTTCATCCCCTTTCTCAGGCTGCTGGATCTGGTTGGAACAGCAGCACCTGTGACAGGTCAGTGGAAGAGCTGATGCCTTCTGTGTGCCCCTGCTTCTCACTCAAGGCTCAGGAGCTGAGCTGCTCTCAGGGGACTGTAACAGCCACCAGTGGTGGGGCTGAGCTGCACCTGCACAGCCCCAAGCACAGCAGCACGAACACAAACACTGCCCAAAGGGGGTCCTTTATCAACCACAAGAGGAAGCAGCACTGCAATTCCCAACAGGTTGTTGATAACGTTTTTGCTTTTATTGTCAATTTGAGCATTTCAGTGGGACTTGAGTTGGATAGAAGATACTTTAGTTGGATATTAGGCTTACCCGTATGTAACACATTCTGTACTTACAAAAGAACATGGCTTTAAAAGGGGGAAGAGTAATGGCATTTTGAAAATAAAATAGGTTATAGCACTAAAGAGTCACAGTGCAATCAATGGTTTAATCAAACAACTACATTATATATATAATATTTAAAGAACATAAATATTCAGGAAATTCACTACAACATGAAAATAAAAGCTTCACATTCTCCCACGCTTTTTAAAAGAACTGGAGGCAAAGTGACGGCTCCTAGACAGACTGCTCAGCTTCACAATACCTCCCTTGCTTAAGGGACTGTCCCTCCCCTCAGCTCCCCTCAAGAGGGATGCTGGCACTAATCTAGAAGTTTCCCCAGTAACTTTAAAGCATTTAGCACAGCCACTCCCCCACCCCCCCTTATATTCCGTGGACATGCACTACAGTCTATACAGCAACGCTTCACAAAGTCAGCAAAAACAGGTCCCTAATAGCTGCCCCTCTGTGCTCTGGGGCCTGAACACTTCCATGTCATGTCACAAAAGCCCAAGGCTCTCCAGTCAGAGGAAATAATTAAGTTACTTAAAGAAGCCTGTGCAGTTTCCACAGCGGGATAAAGCTGATCTGAACAGCAGCCAGAAGGGACACTATTTACAAGTGCTAGGAAAGCCCAGAGCCAGGGAAGGGCAAATCCTTCTCAGGAGAATCCCCCAGCAGCAGAATACTTTTGTATCACATGCCAAAGCCAGTGGGACTCCAGGCAGGACGCAGGAGGAATGTAAACCACACCACGTGGAGTAAAGCCTGGTGCTTCCCACCTACCACCAACTCTGCTTCGAGCCTCAGGGGCAAACGGGAGGGTTCATCAGCAAGTCTGAGAGCAAAGGGAACCTCGTGGTGACAGCTTCCCTTCAGATAGGACATGGGACAGGTCAAGCTGCCCCCTCAGAGCCACGCCAAGGTCCAGAGCCAGGGCTTAGGGGTTGGACATGCAAATGACCAGCAGCTACCAGGCCTTACAGCACAGCCCACGGCCACGTTGGGAAACTTGAGTCTAAATGTAAGACACTAAATGGTAAACTTTGTCAAGTACTAAAGTTGTCTTCCAAAGTGCTAAGCCATGTTTGTTAAAGCTATGGCAAAGTAACAAAAGTAGAATCTTGGAGCAGCTTACAGTCAAAGTCTTCCCTACTCATACTGACACCGGGAAAAGGTCCCTGCTGGGGTGGCACAATTCCCCAAAGCAAAGCACTTTGATGGCCATGTGCTGGAATTTGGGGGATTTGCTTTAACAAAAAAGTTTTCTGGATAGTTTTTTACAGCACATTCACAGCAGAGATCCTACTCTAGGAAACAGAGCAGGGCTGTGAAACATCCAGATTTCCTTCAGTTCAGCTGTGAGGACAGGGCAACATTGCAGGAGAGGCCAGGCAGGAATCACCAAAATTGGCATGTCCTGCATGGGGAAGAGTTATGGGTTTGGAGTGTTGGGGTGTTTTTTGACTGAAATATCCATTAAAAACCAAACCAAACCTATCTGATGAACCACCTTGCACTGAAGTATTAAATTAGGCCCAGGAAACAGCAAGGTTTTAAGGTGTCAGTTTTCTCACTGCAGCTCTCTTTGGAGTTCCAGAATCCCAGGATGGCTGGACTTGAAAGGAACCTTAAACACCATCTCGGTCCAAGCCCCTGCCATGGGCAGCAATACCTCTCACAAGTCACTTCTGTTCACAAGAAAATGTCTTAATGAACCTTTCCTAGGGAATCAGATTACCTCTAGCTGCAAGACTATCCCAAATCCATTCTCTACCAATCACTTCTTCGGATGGATAACAGTCACCAAATTCCAACATTTAACACATTCCTTGGCATATGCTACTATTGAACAGACTTCCTTGGCCACCCAACACTCCACACTTCACAGAGGCTACTATAACTGTGTCCGATGGAGCAGAAATCCAGATTTACCTGGACAAAACGAAGCCATTCCAAACCGGAACACTGGATCAGATAGCATGCATTAGGAACAAAAAAGCATCTCAAACACTGGAATGCACTGGAGAAGGTCATTTAGTCTCCTAGGGAAAAACCAAAAAACCCAACCCAAAAACTAAATTAAATACAGCCCAGAATACTGTCTAGTCATATTACTGAGTATACTGAGAGTGCCTGAAGGCACCACGTGTGTTGTCCATGAAGATACTGGTGGTGCCTTATTTTAATATTAAAGAAGTCGTAGCTATAAAAAGAGTTAGTTGCATCCCAGTTTCCCAGCACTTATTTGTGCTCCTTGGTGGGGGCATAGTACAGTTCCATGGGTTTGTTCACTTTCCAGTACTTCTCACTGACCAGTTCCAAGGAAAAGGACCCATTTAGCACCTAGAAGAGAAGAGCAGAACGGGAACAAATGAGGTAAATCTGATGTCATGCTGTAAAACAGGCTACTTAAATCAATACTTAAATGTGTTGACTTGAAGGAGTCACCAATAATGTGGCACAAGTTACAAGCTAAAAAAAACAAAGATTCTCAAGTGAAGTAGTATTTTTCCCACTTCAATTTTAATTGGAAAAGAATGGCATAAGCCAGGTCACGATTGGTGCCATCACTGCGTTTTCCCCAAGTAATTTCTACCCTGAACCAGCTCGGGAAGAGCCCAGCTGAGTGGATTTTGAGCAGATGTGCACGCAGGGCTGTGGCTGGCCAGCTGACGGGGGCAGTGCGGTGCTTACGGTGAACTGGCCGGCGGCGGTGGCGATGTAGATGGTGTACTGCTTCTCACTGGCCGTGTCCAGGTTCATCTGGTTGGACTCGCCTTTGCTCCGCAGCTCCTCCAGGGCCAGCCTCACTGCCAGGTACTTGGACAGGTGATCAACCGTGGCATTGCCCGAGGTCTTGATGTACCTGCAACAGCAGCCGCAAAGATCATCGCTTATGACTGAGCAGCAGCTGTGGGAAAAGCCATCTGCAACGCCCCAAATATTAAATGTCAGCTGTGAAAAGGCCTTTAGAGACAGTTCCCAGCTGAAGCTTGGCATAGCTTTACGCACATCACAGAGAGATGTCTCATCAGCAGAGAAAGCCAAGAAAAGACCTGAGGAAACACCACAAAACTACTCTCTGCTGTGAGCCAAAACTTGCAATCTGTGCTTGGACTGGATTATGAACAAAAGAATGGCAGGAAAAGCTGCCAGCCTGCAAATCCTGCTGACACAAAGCTGCTCTGAAAACTGCTGACACTTATAAAAGGTTTGTTTATTCCCAAGGAATCTTAGAGTAGTAGAAAGGGGCTGATAAAACACCATCATCCCACTATCGAACTGCAATGCTAGAAAACCTTAAAAACCTTAAAACCTTAAAAACATCTTTATTTGTGATCAGAGGCTTAAAACAGCTTATGACTGTATTTTTTATAATAGTTGAGCAGTACCATCTACCTGACTTGGAACAGAAAGAAGGAAAGAGTGCTTATTTGCATCTGGCCTCAGCTGTGGCTGCCTCTGGATCCCTGGAAGTGTCCAAGGCTGGCTGGATGAGGCTTGGAGCAACCTGGGACAGTGGAAGGTGTCCCTGCCTATGGCAGGGGGTGGCACTGGATGGGCTTTAAGGTCCCTCCCAACTCAAACCATCCTGTGATACAGTTAAAACAGGATGTGGTATGACTGAAGTAAATTGATGTTTAGAAGCCCCAAGAAGTGATGGAAAACCAAAGCACCAGGAAATAGCAGCAGAATACCTGGAGATGGCCAGGGGCCACTGACCTCGTCTGCGCGCTGTCATCGTTCTCCATGAGGGTGGGGTGAGGCCTGAACACCAGCTCGATCTCACTGGCCCCATCCATCACGGGGTCTATGGCCACAGTGGGGTTGTTGTTGTCCAGCTCCAGCCCAGAGTCATCTGAGGTTTTGGTCCTCTTGTTGCTGGGCCCTGCTTCCTGGTTGCTGTGTGTGGAGGCGTTGCTGCAGTGCGAGCTGTCGCCGTTGTCCTCGGCCCCACTGCCGTTCTCGATCTGCTGCTTCTTGCCCCGCTGCAACCTGGCCACAAACAGGCAGAGATAGACCCTGACCCATCCAGAATCCACACACGTCACCACACACCTCCTCCCCAAGTGAGGCATGTGCACACACAAGCACTGAACATTTTGGAGAGATTTAATGTTTAAAAAATTACTAATATTAATTCTTTTGTAGAAAAAGATACTCATAGACAGAACTATTTTTTCATGTCCCTCAAACATCTTTTAGATATGTTTTAAGACTATTTTAACTTCACACAGTTTTTTTTCAGGCAATTGCAGACCATTATTTTCATCCAAACATGGATCCACATGTGATTAGAATTATTGAATCACACCATGCTTTATCATGCAAAGTTTGGGGCCTCTCTCTCAGCTGGCTCTCTTAGGTTTAAACGCACACCTGGAATTTCACCACAGTGTAAACACCACATATTCCAGCCTGTGAATTAAGTCACAACTAAGCCCCAAGTCCTGGTATTTTGTGCATTAACTGGCATGTAAGGGTAGCATTTTGGTACAGGATTCTTGGTGTTATGGTTTCTTATCTAAGACATGACGGCCATAATTTGGCAAAGCTAAGCTGAAGTCTCTATCAGGCTGCCACAGAACTCGCAAGGAGTGATAGAGGTTCTGATAGTAGGCAAAAGGTTAAAAATTCTTTTGCCACAGGTTACAAATTGTTTTGGCAGATATCGGAGGAGAGGAGAGGATTCTCAAGCTCCACAAGGCATGAGGACAGGCAGTGTATTTTTAGCCTAAAGGCAAACGAGGTGATTATGTACCTGTTCATAGCCTGAATCTTTAATCCCTCCTCGATGCTGTGACTCAGGGCTTGCTGGTTGTTGTGCTTGCTGATCCTGGCCAGCACCCTCTCCTGATGAGCTTCGTACTCATCCCGGCTCGGGTAAATCTTACTGATGAGAGCGTCGAAATTGGGGTCTGGCCGCAGGGATCTTTTTGAAACAAGCTTTTTGCGACATGTGGGACATTCTTTGTTGCTAGACACGGACAAGAAGGAAGCAAACACTTAACTCTCCAGCAGTAACAAAACTCTGCCCTGTTGCTTCCATTCTTGGTCAAAGTGCTCACTAAGACTCAGTATTTATAGTAAATCTGGAAAGGGGCTTCTGCCTCTTGACAGGTCAGGTAGTTGCAGATATTTAAACAAAAATCCCAAACATATCTCTCCCTGCTGCTCTTTTATTTTAAAGTATGTTTGAGCAAACTATTTAGACTGAAGAGATCAAAAGTCCCACATTTCCTTCTTCTTTACATTTTCTGGCTAGACTTTTACCTAAAAAAAATGGCTGTCTAGTGGAAATTATACTGAGGCACAGTCTTAGGAGGAAATTCCTCCCTATGAGGGTGGTGAGGCCCTGGCACAGGGTGCCCAGAGAAGCTGTGGCTGCCCCTGGATCCCTGGAAGTGTCCAAGGCCAGGCTGGACAGGGCTTGGAGCAAGCTGAGATAGTTGAAGGTGCCCACGGCAGGGGTGGGACTGGATGGGCTTTAAGGTTCCTTCCAAGACAAACCGTTCTGGGATTCTATGATTCCATGATTTCTAACACTCACAGGACACATAATTTGAAATGTATTATTAGGAAAAGGAAGAATAAGGCAAATGAAAGCCATTTTTGTCAGTAATGTGTATTTTTGTTTTACTGTTACTGGATCTAAGAGAAGAAAAGAATCCAAGAAGACTTCAACTCCTTGCAAGAAACAGAATTATGAGATGATTTTTCATGAGGAGGGAATTCAATCTATCTTCCAGAGATGGCTGAACATGGAAAAACAGAATTTAAAAGGTGTGCTGCACCTTCAGAAACTCCCAGTGCACAGTGACTATCCCACATCAACCCCCCGCCAAGGACACTTCCACCTCAAGTGCAATGGAGTGTCCAAGCCCTCTTTCCTCCACAGTGCTCATCCCTGTCCCCTGGCAGCATCCCCTTCTTGTCCTCTGGCAGTATCCCATCCCTCTTCCCTGGCAATGTCCCCCCCCACCCCATCCCCTGGCAGTGTCCCCTCCCCATGCCCTGGCCATGTTCCCTCCCTGTTTCCTGGCAGTGGCCCCCCCTCCCCGTGCCCTGTTCCCTCCCTGCTCCCTGGCAGTGTCCCCGGCGGTGCTCGCGTACCCGCTCCTGAGGGCAGTGATGATGCAGTCGGCGCAGAAGCGATGCAGACACTCCTTCGTGGTCATGGTGTTCTTGAGCATGTCCAGGCAGATGGGACACATGAGCTCGCTGTGCAGGCTCCGGGGGGACACCACGATCTCCAGGCCATCCGTGATGGCTTCCTGGCAGCAAAGAAGGGAAAGGTTCTTTCATGGGATTGAGTCCCTTCCTCATGGAGACAGCATGTTTTACCCAAGGAAACACAGCAAAGAGACACGACACACAAACACATCAAGCACACAAAACCCCAGTGCTGCCAGCCCTGCAGCACACAATAAAAGCAAGGAGCTTCTGGAGAGGGTCCTGTGGAGGCCATGAAGCTCATGAGGGGTCTGGAGCTTCTCTCCGATGAGGAGAGACTGCGGGAGCTGGGCCAGGTCAGTCTGGAGAAGAGAGGACTGAGAGGGGAATCTCATTAATATACATAAGTATCTCCAAGAGGTGTCAGAGAACAGTGCCAGACTCTGTTCAGTGGTGCCAGTGACAGGACGAGCACCAATGGCCATAAACTAAAACACAACAAGTTCCACCTCAACCTGAGGAAGAACTTCTTCCCTTGGAGGGTACAAAGCCCTGGAACAGCTGCCCAGGGAGGGTGTGGAGTGTCCCTCTCTGGAGAAATCCCAAACCCCCCTGGACGTGTCCCTGTGTCACCTGCTCTGGGTGACCCTGCCTGGGCAGGGGGTTGGACTGGGTGATCTCCAGACGCCCCTCCCAAGCCCAGCAGTCCCGTGGTTCTGTGATTACCTGGGGTGTTCTCTGCAGCTCGTACAGACTGAGCTCCCAGGTCTTGCTCAGAGGCTGCGTCCCGTTGGTCTGCACGGCCTGAGACATGGCTGGGGAAAGAAGGGACACGGGCTGAGCACTCAGGTGTGTCTGGGTCAGGATCCTCCCACCTCCCAAGCCGCAGCAGTGTCTGTCCAGCCAAGCAGAGGCTCCAGGGAACACCCGCCCCGCCACGTACCAGGCTCTGCTGTGTCACACACGGATAATCCCCTGCTTGTACCACTCCAGGAGAACTGGGGGAGCTTCTCAGCCGTGAGCACTTGGCAAAAATCAATTCAGTTGTTAAACAAAAACACAGAACTGAAGGCCAGAGAACTTGGGCCACAAATGCCACCTGATGCGGAAAATATTCCAAAACATCCACTTCCAAACATGCACACGGGTCAAGCAGAGTCTGCTTCCTAACCAAGGGGAAGGGCAAAATGAGACAGGACACAGCACACCACCCAAATGTGCTCACTGGAGCACACCATGAGGGCTTTTCTTTCTTCCTCAAAACACATCCCACGGGCTTTCCCATCAGAAGTTTGAAGGATACTGAAAGATCAAGTGAAACCCAGTCACTGCGTAATTTAAATAATAATTATAATTTTAAAAACCCAGAGAAACTGCATTGCTGTCTCATCAAAATTTTAGTATTATTGTATGAGATGAGGCAGAATTACCACACAGAGACACTGCAGATGTGAAAAAGTCTAGTCAAAGTGACAGAAGAAAATGGTGTTTCTGAACAGAAAATACTTCTATGGTGAGAGTGAGGAAGCATTGCTTCCCATGTCTCCAAAAATGCCTGCCTTGAGCAGGAAAACTTTTCCCAGCCAGTGGTATGTTTAAAAAAAAAACTGTAACTATGTAAGTGGCAAGACTGCAGTTGCAGACCTTTTTTCTAGGTGGAAGAAAGAGAAGTGTGTTCCTTTATTCCTTTTTTAAATCTGTGTTTCTAGACCTTTCAATTCAGCAGCCAAATGCATTTTCTATTGGCATCTACCACATATATTATAATCCATTTTCCAGCTCATTAAGTTCTGTATGAAAAGGCCCAAACCTTCTGGAGAACAAGGTTACTATATAAGCTTTAATTAATTGTGAAGGGAAAAGCAAGATAAGTTGTGCAGAGTATTAGATCTACTTTCATCCAGGCACAAAAATCAGAGTTTTCTCACTTGGTATTTTTCTTCTTTTTGAGGAAGGAGGGAAAAAAAGCCTGACATAAAGTAGCCACATCCACTATAATGTCTACTAAGCAGAATCACAGAATCCTGGAATAGTTTGGGTTTGAAGGGAGCTTTAAGCTCATCTAGTTCTAAACCCCTGCCATGGGCAGGGACACCTCCCACTGTCCCAGGTTGCTCCAAGCCCCATCAAGCCTGGCCTTGGACACTGCCAGGGATCCAGGGGCAGCCACAGCTTCTCTGGGCACCCTGTGCCAGGGCCTCCCCACCCTCACAGGGAACAATTCCTTCCCAATATCCAACGCAAACCTACCCTCTGTCAGTCTGAAGCCCTTCCCCCTTTTTCTGTCACTCCAATTCCTCTCAAAGAGTCCAGCTCAAATTTCACTGTGTAAATATTGTGCCCTAAAAACACAGTTTACTTGTCACGAGAGACATGTTCCTCTGTGTGGATCAGAGAAGTCCCATGTCCAGTTAAGACCTCACCAGCCCAGTAGAAGTGAGAAGCCACCACATCCCAGATGCAGACTGAAGCACTGCAATGTCCTGTCAGGACTCTTGAGTGTTTTATTTCAGTTATTCAGTGGTATGAATCTAATGATGGTATTAAGTGACACAGCAAAGAAAGGAAACACTGCTTCTCTGTGTTCTAATTTCCACTAATATTTTAGGCAATTCCAGGTGCACAGGAAGCCAAGTGCTCCAGGATAAGGATTTTTTTATGTGTTGTTCTAACAGAGGCCAAACATCATTCAATGTCTGCACTGGATACCACTCTTGTGTGCTTTTAAAGCTGACACATTCAATTAACCATCATTTCAGCTGCTGAAAGAAATTCATGAAGCTGTTTATCACAACCCTTCCCAAAACCTGCTGGAGCACACAGACCAAGACAGCAGAGTCCCAGAGGGTCCAGCCTGTCCTAGCCAAGAGCCTGCTCTCCACACCCGAGTGAACAGCTCATCCCAGCAGCCCCTGCATGTACAGGTAATTCCTCACCTGAACTCATGTGCTCGCACCGGCTAACACAGAACAGCAGCTCTGGGGGCCAGGCCATCACCAAACCCATCCATCTGCACAACAACCACATTAACACCAACATTTCTTCCTGGAAAGGGTGGTCAGGCATTGGAAGGGGCTGCCCAGGAAAGTTTGGAGACCCCATCCCTGGAGGTGTCCAGGAAGGCCTGGACGTGGCACTCAGTGCTGTGGGCTGGTGACACGGTGGGGATCGGGCACAGCTTGAATTTGATGATCTTAGAGGTCTTTTCCAGCCTCAATGAGTCTGGAATTTATCCTGCAGCCATGCCTACAAGTCCAAGGCTACACTGCACAGGACATTGAACAGCTGTTGTGACAAATAACTGACCAGCTTTACTCAAAAGCCTTCTCATCTGAGATGCCAAGTGCTTCACTCTCACCCTAAGGGCTGCAGTGATAGTACTTTCAAATTTTAAGAAGAAAAGCAGTGGCCTTAAAGCCAGCTGAAAGCTGCAGAAATCCACACAGCCCATTCTGTCACTACCAAACACCTCCTCTGCCTCTGCCAAGGCAAATCTGAGGAGCAGTGGAAACGTGGTCAATTCAAGCATGTTGGATCAACAACATAAACAATCAAATTATGCCCCCTGAGTTTCTACTCTTCTTGATGATCAACAAATAAGCCTGCTTAGCTTTTCTCCTGATCCCCTACAATTTCAAGATCTTTATTATTCCTGAAAAATGCATGTGAACGAGGCCTGACTTCTCTTCCTTCTGGCACTGGTGGCTCTCAGATTGGATTGTGTTTCTTCACACTGCTGAAATCTAACCCAGCAACATCTACAGCTGGCACCAGGATCAAACATCCATCTCCACAGTCAGGAGAGGCATTTTGACCCAGAATTGCACTGATCATGTAACAGCCACCAAGTGCCAACCAGCAGTCACAAAACCATAACCAGCGAACCATCTCTTCAGATGTTCCATCAGCAAATGACCTTCTCCATGTGTTTGGGAAAGTGAGGTGGGAAACACCTCTACATTTAGCTGACTCTTCAGTTTACTTTTAGGACAGTCCACTGCTACTAGATTTGAAGCAGGAAATCCTGCATGGCTCAGGTCACACTGGCTGATTCTTTCTAGAGCTACAGAATATGGAATTTATATTATTTTACTTACTATTTTATATCACTTACTTTTATACAGAAGTATGAAATTTTTCGTGAGCTGAAGGAAGATTATCTTCCTGTTCTTGACACTATGTTCAGAGGGAAAAATATGAAGTGTAAAGTTTCTAGACTGAAGGTACAACAGACTTTTTATTAACTACTACTGGCAAAGAGACAGAAGATACAGAAAAAATGTCGAACCTCACATTTGTTCTTCAGTCTGCAAATTTATTCCAGTGAAATCTCACATTCCTGAAATCACTGGCATGGTTTACTCTTCCTCTGCATCCCTTTTGGCATTGTTTTTCAAAAAAGTCTTATATAACAGGTTTCTCACGCTCATTTTCCCAGCTCACAGTATGAGACAGATTTCACCTCAACAATACCCACTTTTCACCTGTTCAACATTTCGCATTTTTTCCACTTTATAACGAAGGTGAGATCTCTTCTCCACAGGTCACACACATGCAAGCACCAGGAACAACGTGAAGCCAGACACCCCTGTGAGCCTTTCTTGAAAAAACTTCTAACACACCACAACCTTATCCTTTTTATCATCTTTTTACCTTTATGACTTGTCTGTTCCCTCTGGATTTAAGAGGAAAGCAACCAGTCACACAACAACAGGCTAATATCAAGGGGCGAAACCACATTCATAGAATCACAAAACAATTTGGATAGGAAGGGATCTTAATGATCATCCAGTTCCACCCCCTGCCATGGGCAGGGACACCTTCCAGTAGCCCAGGTTGCTCCAAGCCCCGTCCAACCTGGCCTTGGACACTTCCAGGGATCCAGGGGCAGCCACAGCTTCTCTGGGCACCCTGTGCCAGGGCCTCCCCACCCTCACAGGGAACAATTCCTTCCCAATATCCCCTCTAACCCTGCCCTCTGGCAGATCAAACCTATCTCTCTCAGAGCCACCAACAAGTAGTAGTTGTTGGGATTAATCCAGTGACCAGAGGGCCATTCTTATCAATCATTAAGAAAACCACCTTAATCAATATTGTATGGACCCCTGCAACCCTTCAGACTGACTCAGTCTTCAGGCACAGCAAAACTCCTAAGCCCAAACTCCTTAATTACAGGGTACACACATCTGTCACTATCAAAGCCAGAGCTGATTGATAAACCAACGTATTACACCTCAACAAATTTGAAGAAAACCAGTTGGGATTTAAAAATTAAAGAAAGTAAGTCTTGTTCCTGAAGTGCTGCAAAACAGGCAGTTACAGGAAAAAATATCAGTAAGGAACACCCTGTCTGAAAGGCCCTTCGACCTCCTGCCTGCTCACTGACTGCAGAATTTATGCTGGGATGTCCTTCTTCCAAATGTGCTTGGACAAAAAAATTCCAGCAGACTAATATCCACACTTGTCACACACTACATCCACTTTACAACCTCTTACACTGAAATATACTCAATTATTTACTCCAACATTGTCATGACTGAAGTAGGGTGGGCATTTGGATATCCCACTCCTGAAATTGTCCAGTCAAAATAAAATCCAGCTGGCAGCACTTAGAGCAGACCAGTCAGTGCTGTGGGCAGCCAAAGGATGAGCTCAGCACCACCGTTTCTCTGCTCCGGCCCTTCCCAGCTCACCTTTCACAGGTTTCCACCCTCAGATCCACCAATGAGTAACAGCTCCTTAGTACCATTGCTGAAAATGTGTCAGTTCTGAAAATGTAACATTTCCTGAGCTCTAGCTCAGTACTAACCTTGATGGTGGTCCCGCTTTAAACATGGAGCAGGGGATGCCATCAGGGATCCCTCACGACCTGGATTATGCTCCAAAATGCTTTGCAGGGCCTATTTTAGCCCAGGCAAAAGCTCAAGAGCATCTGCAGCGTGGTTGTGTCAGCGCACCTCGAGATCAGAGAAAGGCTGGAATGGTACCAAGCAGCTGGAGAGAGAACCCACAAACTCAGCTCAGGTGTGACCATAATCACACCAGCCCCTATTCAACTTTCTGTGATACTTTCACGAAAAAAACACTTATGAGAAAAAAAATTGCATCAAGCTCTTTAAAAAAATATTACACACATTTTTAGAGAGTATTAGAATCTTAGAAATAACTGATTTCTGTTCCAAGTTGTAAAAGGTAAATATTTAGACTTAAAACAGTAAGAGAGACCTCTGTTCGGTGTGCCAAGTTCAACAGCACCTTCAGCCATTCTGAATTTTTCTTCCTAAGGATTAATTCCTTTAAAAACAGGTATCATAGTGCAGTTACTTGGAAGTTTAACAGGATTAGAGCTTCAAGTTTTACTCTCTCTCACACTATGCCTAGTACTGGGAGCAGATTGCACGTTTTCACAGAGTACTCAATTCAATCATTCATCTCAATTTATTCAATTAAAGCATTCTGAAATTTAAGGGTTTTTCCTGGTTTTACTTATTGGCTTAGAGCTTGATTTGAAAAAAAATATCCACACAATCTGGAAGACACTATTTGAAGGAATTAACCTACCCTGCAGTTCCCTGGCAGCTCAGATAGCTTTACATCCAGTTGTAATCTAGGACAACTGGTACTAGATTATAATCTAGTATGTTTAGTATTCACTCAAGTTTTTTTCCTCTCTGGATCAAAAATTCCCCAGGAAACAGCCAAATCAGGTTCTGGCCTGGAGCTCCTTTTGTTCTCCACTCTGGAAATCCCTTCCCAGTGATCCTGAACAAGGATGTCACTGCACCTGGCTGTGCCTCCCACCCCTCGCTACTGTTACACTCCTCCAACTGTCTCTTGCTGAGTTTATATTGCACGTACTCTAATTATACCCTGATCTCCCAAGGGGCTAAACTCAAGAGAGGAAGGTCCAACTGACCTGGGTTTAGTTCATTCCGACATTGGGCCTTGGCCTTCCAGTCAACTTCCACGTCACAGCATCCCTTACCAGAAGGTTTTCACTTCTATTTGCAAACTGAATTCAATATTCTATGAGCCATGTGCAGAGTCAACTTCTCTTGACACAATCACACCTGATCTATGCTAACAACAAATGCAACCTCAGGGACTGACATTCAGAGCTGCAATCAAAGCACAGTGGCTCTGTAGGACAGCTCCACACGCAAGGTTCAAGTTGTCAGCCTTGCAGACATCCAAGAGATAAGCTGAGTTGGTATCCATCACATCAACTGTTACAGGCACCAAAACTCCATTTAAAATCCCGAGGTGCTGTAGGCTCCCACCACGAGCCAGATATAAAGCAACAATTACTTAAGGTAATAAATCCAAAATGAGAAAGTATTTCCCAGAATAAAGTGCTAAGAAGTGCTGAGCAGTAGAATCCACAGGGGAAACTAATCCTACCTGAAAGCAGAAAGCCACAGCCAAGGGGTCACCAATAGCAGGTCACTTTAGAGGGGCTGTGGGATGCCCGCTTTGGGACACAGCCACACTTGACTGGATTTGGTGGTGACCAATCTGACCAACTGGCCCTGCTTCTGCCAGGGGGTTGTATTGGATGGTCGCTGTAAGGATCTTCCAACCCAAGCTGTCCTATGGAGTTATCTTGCTATCCTGTGGAGTTATCCCATGGGGTTATCTTGCTATCAGAGATCTTTATCCTTAGTTTTGCTGTGTAGACAGTGACAGCCAAGAAAAGCCAACAGCAAGTGACACTGACCAGCCAATAAACCACTGCCGCAACAAAGAGGTGAAGAAAAGGTGAACATGACCTCCTCCTGTCCACACACCTTTTACGATCCAGGTGGCCAAATATTATCCTATAAGCAGCCTCCTTACCCACAAAAGAAACATCAGAAGGCTTTTCGGGGACAACAGTGACCACCAGATTTACACAAAGCAGAGTCCATTTGTTTGAACTGTGCAGAAACAGCAACGAGGGAACTGGGCCCTCAGACACCTGGTATGTTATAAAGAATATCCAGCAAGTCTGCTTAAAAATGGGACTTTCCTCCACAAACTCATGATATAGCCACATATTTAAGAAAAAGAGCACTTAGAATAGAGCTGTAAATGGTGCAGATTAGCTGTCAAGCTGCAAATTCATGAGGATCAGATAGAGATTAAACACGAGTGTTATCAAGTGAACAGTTCCAGCTATTCACAGAACACCTGAAAGCACATTGGTGGGCTAATTTCAAAATTATTACCAAACACTTTATCAATTAATACTGATGGGAATGTGAGCTCCTTTGTAAATGCCTGCTATAGTTAAAATTGAGTAGTCCACAGGCACTTCCTCAGAGCCAGCATTGCAAGTATTTTGTACACATGAACTAGAAGTCTATCATGTGCAAAGCACAATCACAGCCAATTAAAAGACTGCTAAAGATGGCAAATTAATACAAAATATGAAGCTGAAACTTCACATACCAATTACATACTTCAGAAACTGAATCTGGTAACAATTAACAAGTATTTACATTGTGCTTTCTAAACATACGATGTATCTGCTTACAAGCAAACACACCCGCAGACCGTGTGTGTGGAACAGAAACTCTGAACTAGAGAAAAAATGAAGGAGAAGAGACATAGAATCATATCATTGTAGAATCATGGAATGGTCTGGATTGGAAAGAACCTTAAAACCCATCCAGTTGCACCCCCTGCCATAGGAAGGGACACCTTCCACTAGCCCAGGTTGCTCCAAGCCCCGTCCAACCTGGACACTTCCAGGGATGAGGCACCCTGTGCCAGGGCCTCCCCACCCTCACAGGGAACAACTCTTTCCCAACAGCCCATCTAAACCCACTCTGCCAGCTTTAAAACCATGTGGCCCTTGTCTCTTATGGAGCATGGACCATTATCTTGTTGATCAGCGCTCTGTGAGAGAAAGAAACTATCCCACCAGCCACTCCCGGGCAACAGTGTGGCTAGGAAGTAAGACAGGAATCAGATTCACGTCAGGGCATGAGCATGTCAGGGACCCTGGATGCTGAGCTGGCTGTGGTAAGCAGTGTTTAAAAGCACCTGAACCATTACCACCCTGACCGCCAGCAATGACTTTGTGTCATTCCAACTCCAGTTACAACTGAAGTGACACTCGCTGAAAATTAAACACGTGATAACCACTCTGACAATCCCAATTTGACAGTGTTTGCACCTGGCTCCCTGCCATCCTATTTTCCTACTTTATTTAGAGAAGGAAATGAAGAGATTAACATTCAAAAGTTTTGATCAATTATATCGATATGGGCCCACTATGGTCGAGAAAGCAATTTAACTATAATAAAACCAGAAAATTAATATTAAGACACAAATTTTACAGTCAGATAGGTAAACTCTCACTGAATGTCAGGTACAGGGTGACTGGCACAATGGAGAAGTTATCAATGCAATAAAACTACCTGTAAATACATGAGTGACTAATGTTCCCCGCACTCAAGACTGTGCCAAGTTCTAAATTTAAAATATTGAGAAATCCACGGTTTGTTGCTCTATAAAGAGCAGTTAGCAAAGAGACACAACCTCAGCGTTGCCCTAGAGCACTCCCAGCCAGGAGGGAAAGATGTATAATTAATTCAAGACCACAGGCTCAAAAATGTCCCAAAGCAGCCAATAAAACTGAGGAATGCAGAGAAATCTGAGGCACTGGTGCAGTTTAACAGTCCCAACAGCTGGTAAGACTAAAGACCTTTTCCCAACATGACTGTCCCTCTCAGTCACAGCAGAGGTTTTCATTTTCCTGATAACTAGTCCCAAACTCCCATTTTCCCATGAACTTAACAGCATTTCTCTTCAACATTAAAAAAAATCCTCCCTTGAAAAGCAAGTAACAACACCTAATGCTGTGATTATGGAATGTCTGGAAGGCTGCTGGATGGATGACATCTGACTGAGGGGAAAAAGTAATACTGGCGTTTCTGAAACCCATGGGCTTGGAAGCACATGGTCTTTTACAGCTTCTTGGCTGTATTTATTCTCTTAAGAGAGTGTTTTGCCTTGAGATATGGAATCTTCCAGCTAACAGCCATTCACAATTCCCTGGCCCTGAGATGGATCAATCCACGGAGTTGGGCAGCACTTCCCAGCTGGCTGTCAAGCTGCTCCTCCTGGCCGGGAGACACTGGGCTGTGACCTCATACAAACCATCTGCTGTGCATCTGGACACCTCTGGAAGGGCTCCATGAATCCAGCGCTGACAGAGGTGTCCAAAGGGAGATAATCCCTTAAGATGTCAAGGTTTAGATGTCAAGGGCATCAGGGAAAAATAAAGTACCAAATTAAACTGTTGATCAAACTCCAGGCTGTTTTATGACAGTGTTGGGAACAGCCATGTACTTCTGGACATAACACAAATATGTGATTTTAGGCTGGTGCTTCTCTGTGCATTTATAGCAGGAAAGTATAGCAGCATATAAGCCACTCTGAGTCCAGGTACATCCCTCCTGTGGAGCTGAGGCTCAAATTTCAGTTTATTCCAACAAGGTCTCTACTCTGTGTGCATCACCTTTTCACACCACCTCCCAGATCACTCCATTCCTGTCAATAACCTTCAGTCCTCAGTGTCAGCTCCTCATTCCCAGTTCTGTATCCCACCCTCCCAGACATCTCCTCAGCTACAAAAATTGGAATACATAAAAATACCATGACATTTCCAGAGAACTATCTATATCATCAGTTCCTTCCAAGGAGTCCAGAATTCACCTGCTCAAACTCATCACACATCCAACACAGGACATTCCTATATTACAAAGTTTAGATTTTTTTTAATCTTGAAGCATTAATTAGAAAACTTTTCAGGTTTTGGTACACATACACACACACAAAAGCAAACATTGCCCACTGTTCTAATGCATCAGGCAGTAAGATTATTTTAATCATTAAAGCTCAAATCCTAGAACTTAGCCTTTCACATCATCTAGATCTCATCCAAAGTAGCATTAAAATATGTTACAACATTAATGCCTTCTGCCAGGAGTAGAAACAAAACCCAAAACTGTTACAGGAACAGCAACTTTTCACTGTTGACATGGGTCAATAGATCAGGCAAACACTTGACCTTAAATGTGCCAAAGACCTTTGCCAATAAGTCATATAAAAAGGAAAACAGCCATTACCAAGCTATAATTTAGTCCTGTGAAGCAACAATATTAAGCAGAACTCTGAGGGAGTGAGTAGAATTGTGATTTTATCTGCCACTTGTTAAATTTTATGCCAAGTTTCTCATATTATGAAGCATGCTACTATACAGTATGTGTGTGACTACCCAGCTGAGTTTCATAAACGAAGTTCTTCATCTCTTAAATTAATCTTGGACTTCAGAATTAATAACCAGCTGAAAGAAGAAAAGCCAAAGTTCCTTTCTAAAATTCATTTCACTGCTGTATCAGGTCAGAACAGGAGGGATAAAGGACTGAAAACTTTTGGGAGCAAACAAAAGTAAAGCTTCAAACTCCAGGAAAATTGAATCTGTCACAGCAACTAAATTGTACAAATAATTCATGATGTGTGTTGCCTTAGGATATTTTTAAGGAGATTTAGTTTTTAATTTTTCCTTGCCCTGCTCTGCTCACACATTTTTTTGAGGCTAACCACTCTCTTGCTGTGTCCTTGAAGTAACAGCTGCCAAAAGCAAGACCCGAGCACTCCAATCAATAAGGTGAAGTTTAATCATTTCAGTACCTCTGTTGCGGCCTTTAAATTTTATGTACATTTTAACAAAAATTCTATGAACATCCGTGCACTACAATTCAAAATCTTTTGCATCTTCACAAATGCTGTGACTGGTTCTGCCAGAGGTACATGCAGGATTCCAGGTTCCTTCCAAGACAGTCTAAAACCAAAGGTGTGTTGAAATAACCACACCAGACCCTGAACTTCAGTGCCTGAGGAGCCAGCACAGATCTGCTTCCACTTCACTGAGAAACCAACATGGATTTGTTATTTTTCATCCTACCAGTAAAAAAACATGAAAACCTGCTCATCGCCTTCTTGGACCGCTGCTTTGGTACAGTGCTAAAAGATGCTTCTAAGCAAATTTTAAGGAACATTGTAAAAGTTGAAGCCAAATACACTGAAATTCAGGTGTACTGCTTTCCCCGGGCTACCGGGATGACATCAAGCGAGCCACTTGCCCTGCTCTTCGGCACACAGCATGCTTACTGCCCATCCCATTCAGCAACAGAAATGGCAATAAGCAGCAGCACTCTATCGCATTTATATTGTAGGAGAAATTCTGAGGTGTCAGACCAGCAAATACGCCTGGGTGTCCAGCTTTTCCAGAGCTATGTTAGAGAGCCACAAGGATTTCTTTCCCATTTGGCAGTGAAGCCATGACCAACAGTGATAGAATTTTCTTGATGAAAACAAAAAGACAGCTTGGTTATTAATAAACAGAAAATAAACTCCCCCACAACACTTGAGAGACAAAAAGACTCAAGCCCATTTTATGTCTGATTGACTTAATAGCTGCAATAAATACATAAAAGCAAAACTGTGAATTTGGCAAGCAGGCAGCTCTCACCTAAATTTGGGCAACAGCAAAGAACAATTTTGTTCAAAGTTTCAAGGAGTCCCTCACAAGTAAGACTGTCCATTTTGTAAACAGTACTACAGGAGGAACACTTAACACAGTTTAACCCAATAATTACAGAAAACAGTTCAATGCTATCCCCGAGAGGTGAAGAGTAAAGAACGATTAGGTTTTAATTAGCAGAACACTACTGCTAACTCCCCACTGTCTGCAAGAGAGCTCCAGGATCCAGAAGTGGGGAGAACGCAGACAGAGGTAATTCTTAAAATATTTCTCCACCGCAACAAGTCTAAACAGCTCCACAATATCGAATGCTGCTCGTTCCTCCGAAAATTAAGAATTTAAGGTCAACTTTGAAAGCCAGTTATTTGCATCAACAGAAAACCAAGCAGAAGCAAGTTGAGGCTCAATAGCATCTCTTCTCCAATCTTTTTACTTTCTGTCTGCATCATTATTAAACTGCTGACCTATGCAGAAAAAAATAGGTAAAAGGTATTTAAGGAAAAAAAAGTGGAAAGAACTCCTTTACTCCAATGCTTCTTTCATGCATGTTCCTGGAGCTGGTGCTTCAGTAAGAGGAGAGCCAGTGCTCCTTCTAAGAAAAATACAACTGAGCAGTCGCAGCCTGAAGTCTCATTTTTAAAGCTCCTTTCTCTCCCCCATTACATTCTTTTGTAAGCAAGGGAAAGAGTTAAAAGAAAGATGAAGAAATTCACTTAGCCCAACATTTATTTCACATATAAGACTGATGGCTTTCCTGTAGCCTGTATTTCTACTCAATGATAGCAGAGCACTGAAAATGCCAAAACTCTGCTCCAATCACCCAAGACGCGCAACCAAGTCTTTATACTCAAACCATTACCACACATCACTCTTAAAACACAAAGCATCACTGATCAAGGGAGACCCATGCAATTTATCTTGCTGGTACCTGCATATTATTTCACCTCTAAGACATGACAGGCAGTGCTTTTCTTGGCAGCTGCAGCAAGGCTGGTGCTTCAAAGCTTTGAAGCCAAAGGTCAACAATTTTAGCCACTGAAGAAGTGAAAAAATACCTCCAATACAAAGTCTGTGTCCCTCTATTACCACAAAGCTGAATGCAGACAACAATAAGGCAGTTATTAAACACTGTGAGTGACAATTCATGGGGACAGTGAGGTTTAAAGATGCTCTCGATTTGTTTGTCATTGCCGAAAGGCACTGTACCAGAGTCACAGCCAGCCACAAACTTGTACCTGACACTGTGGCTCGTGCTGTCCAGTGAAAATTCCTCCCATCTCCAGACAACTGATAAAGTGAATCCTTCCAACAAATATATTTTTTAATGCAAAATATACAGCTTATCCATATCCGCTGCTGTCACAGGCAGCGCCACTGTCTTTGCTGACAGCTGAATGTCAGCTCTGAGCTTGACATGATGTATAAGAAAGTCAAATTATCTCATTACACAAGTTTTTAATGGAAACACAGATGAATACAAATCAGAGCACCTCTGCAGGGAACTCCTATGACAAATCGAGTCTTTGTCACTAAATGAATGACACTCGATTAAAGAATTCTCCCTAAGCAAAAATAATTTCACCCGCACACCAGTCACATTTTTTCAAACGCAAGCAATTCCCTTTAATCCTTAAAAGCCCATGTGCAGTGCACAGTTACCACACAGAGCTACAACGACTTCCAAATGGGGCTGGATTATGAATTATCATACTGGAAATCGTCTTTCTCCACTAGCTCTCCTCTGGATTTCTCTAGAATTAGGCACTTGATCCAATTATGTTCCATAGAAGAGGGTCTGAAAAACAAACACCTCACAAAAATCCCGAGAAGAATTTTCCTCGGTGCTTGTTTCATATACACACGGTGCCATAGGGTTGGTGCAACGAAGGCAAGTGATCCAGAAGAGCTACCGCAGAGTGTAAAACTTGGCAAGAAACAAGTGCTAAATTCGTACAGGAAGCAGTGGGAGCGATGCGGAGGGAGGAGGCACATCCTCAGCTCCCGGCACAGCGTCCTTCTGCACCTGCTGCCCTGTGGGAAGCGACATTTTCCCGGGAGCAGCCGGGTGGCTCCCAGCCCCAGTTCGCAAGCATCACGCCCCGCCAGCACCGCTCGGCACGGGCTCCGGGACAGACAAAAGACCGGGAACGCCGAGCTATAAATCACACCCAGGATCGTACTGAGCAGAGGGGCGATCCGCAGAGCCAGCGAGAGCAGCTCGGGGCCGTGTCTGTGAGCTGTCCCTTGCCAGGGTGCCGCGCTCGCCGGGCTGGTGCTGCGGTACTGCGGCTGCGATGGAGCCGTGCATTCTACCTCTGCCTGCAGCTCCCAGGCGTGCGGCTGCACACATGCACCTACACATACATCCGTACGCGCATTTATAGGGCGATAGCTGCGTAGATACAGGTATGCGTGTGTAGATGTCAACCCCGGCTGCTCCGGGCTCGGCAGCCTCACGCCGGCCCTGGGGGCGGCTTGGTGCCCCGCGGCCCTGNAGCTCCGCACCCGCCCCAGCCCCGGCTCCGCAGGGAGGGAGAGCCCCGGCGGCGGCGCCGCCCGCCCCGACCCCGCGCTCACCGCCTGCCGGTGCCGCCTCGGTCCGTGGCCGGCGGTGCCGCCGCAGCCCCCGCAGCACAATATGGCGAGCGGCGGCTCCGCAATGGAGCTCGGGAAATAGAGGGGAGTTACATATTCATGGCCTGGGCTGGGCAGGGGGAGCGCGGACGGGGCCGCCGCGTCCGGGCCGCCCCGCGCCCTCCTCCGCCTCTT
>VZTF01005794.1:677153-688496 GCA_013397755.1 Cnemophilus loriae | reverse complement strand
CCCCCCCCGGCCCCGCCGCCCCCAACGCTCCATATCCCCTTCCCTTTCCTTTCCAGTTCCCGGGATGCGGCACTGCGCCCTGCGGGGCTCCCTCCGCAACACGGCCCCTCTCCATTGACCGCCCTCCCCGGCCGGGGGCGGCTGAGCTGCGCCAGGCGAGGTTCGGGTCGCGCATCGGGAGGAATTCCTTCCCGGAACGGGTGATTAGACATTGGAAAGGGCTGCCCGGGGGGCGGTGGAGTCACCGTCCCTGGACGCGTTTAAGGAAAGGCTGGCTGTGGCACTTGTGCCACGGCCTGGTTCACAGGGTGATGTTGGGCATAGGTTGGCCTCGATGACGCCAGAGGTGTTTTCCAGCCCCGGTGACTGTGTGGCTCCCGCAGCCAGCCCCGGAGCTCGGGCGGGTGGCGGTGCCCTGGCCGGAGCGGGGCCGGCCCGAGCAGCCCCCGCTGCCCCTGGCCAGGTGGGCCTGCGGGCTGCAGGAATTGGGTTATTGCTGCCTCATTCTCCGCTCTGCGGGCAGGAGCGGATCCGCCGCCGCACAGCCCCGTAGGATGAGTGCATGGCCTCGGGCCGGCCTCTGCTAGGCTCCGCTCCCTGGGCTCCGGGGCTCTTGGACACCGCTCCGGAGAGGGACGTGCCCGGAGTCCGAAGGCTGTGGGAAGCAGCCGAACCCGGGCAGGCAAGGCAGCGTGGCACCGAGCCCAGCGCCATCTCCACACCCCTCAGACAAGGGACACAAGCTGAAGCAAGACTTGTGGTGTTTCTGTTTACGATACAAAAATACACATTTAGGTGTTCTTGAGCATCTCCAGCCTGCTCTGCCGTCCTAACGTGAAATAAACGTTTGTCTTCCCGTGTCTGCGTTTTAATGTTTGGTAAATTAACATTATTTTTATGAGCTTTGGGTCTTCAGAGGTGCCTTTACTGGTCTTGGCATTAACTGTTTTGTAGTGATAGCAAGCCAGTGCACTTAGTGTAATTAAATCTGGTGTGAGCAAAAAGTGAACAGAGATCAGATGTGAGTTTGAATTAATACTTCAGTCTTTAATCATGCAGCAACATAATTAAGATTATTTGCTATGGAGTATTTAAGGCAATTCAGTATGAAGTATTGTAAGTTCTCCTAGAGTGTTATAGTTAGTGTTCTCATAATTAGAATATTTTAAAAGTCTTGGTTTGGACTTTCACCTCTCCTTGCAAAACTTCACACACTTTTGAGAAGTTCTAGCCTAAGTCAGGTTATTCCTAAGTAACTATTTTTTTGGAGTAGCTTTCACTCTCTCACACTCCTTATGACCTATACTGCAGCCTATATAATTGATCAGGGATAACATCTCTGTTTTGTAAGTGCGATCAAATGTGTCAGATAAATCTCGGAGTGAGTCAGCTGTGGACAGGATTTAACAGTCCTTGTTCTTGATTGGGTTTCTCAAAGAATTATTTTTCTGAAGTGGGTTGTGTTGAGCTCTTTCAATGTTAAAATTCAAAGCTGGTACAGAATGGAATAAGAGATTCTGATACATTCCCCTCTTTAGAATGACACTAGTCAGAACTAATGACTGAAATTTTCCTGAAGTTTCAGCTATTCATCAGTGCCAAGGAAAGGAAGATGTTGTCTCTCAAGTTATTGTGGTACCAGAAATGCCCTTTGGTAAAACTTGCTTCACTTGTTAATTGCCTGCAGCACTGAGGTGAGTGAAGAAGTTCTGATACTAATGTACCACTGTTAGTAAAATTTGTTCTATGTGAGAAAAGGTTAATGCTGCAAAAACAAGATTTGCAAAATGATAGCATGCAGTTGTCAGGAGGGCAGATCTCCAAAGGCAGATGGAGTGTAAGGTGAGTTGGAATTACAGAATGCTAGAATGGTTTGTGTTGGAAGGGACCTTAAATTCATTTCATTCCACCCCCCACCATGGGCAGGGACGCCTTCCACTAGCCCAGGTTGCTCCAAGCCCCATCCAGCCTGGCCTTGGATACTGCCAGGGATCCAGGGGCAGCAACAGCCTCTCTGGGCACCCTGTGCCAGGGCCTCCCCACCCTCACAAGAAGAAATCTGGCAAAATGCAAAAACTATATACTGGCATGTAAATTAACAAACTATAAACATTTCTAGGAACCTTTTGCTGAAAGAGACGCAAAAAGAAATTCAACACACTTAAGCTGTGCTAATGGTGTCCAGCTCACTGTATTTCCAAGAATATATACTTGATTCTGTTTTCTATTTCCTGTATGATTTAATAGTGGCACCATGGATCTCCTCTGCGATGTGGTGTTCTTGCTGCTTTTAAGGATGTGAGAAAAGGCCACCAAGTACTTTCCAAATGCAGGCTGTCCTCCTGCCAAGACATCAGCGTGAGGGTTTCATGTTCAGGGGGCAGCTGTGGTGCAGATGCAGAGCTGTGCTCCCCAGCAGGAGCCCTGCTTGGCACAGGGACACTGCCGTCATGGCCAGCGGATCAGGGGCCGTGTCCCTCGTGCTCACCACTCCCTAGATCATATCCAGATACTGTGTCAAGTCTGGGGCTCTCACTACAGGAAAGGCATTGACAGACTGGAGGACGGGAAGGCAAGGGAGGTCCCCAGGATGGCTGGGGCTGGAGAGCTTTCCCTGAGAGGAAAGGCCACAGGAGCAGGGCTTGGTCAGCCTGGGGCAGGCAAGGCTTTGGGGACCCCACACATCCAGCCCCTTCCTGTGAGGTTATTGAGCCAGGCTTCTCTGAGGCAAGGTGAGAGGTGACAAGAAGCCAAAACAAGAAAGGTTTAGATGAATACAGGGAAAACCTATTCCCCATGAGGACACTCAACAGCAGCACAGTTGCCCAGCAAAGCTGTGCCATCTCCATCCTGGGAGGTTTTCCAAAGACAGGCAGTTCAAGCCCTGAGTGGCCTGGTCTGACCCCAGAGCTGACCTGCTTTGAGCTGGAGCTTGGACAGAGACTTCCTGAGGGCCCCTCTAGCCCAAGTTATCCTGTCATCCTGCAGTACAGATAAGAAAGCCTGGGAGATGGATAATATTGTATTTCAATACAATACAATGCTCTGTGTTGAGAGCATTTTTGTTCTATGCAGCAGGTAGCAAAACCATGCAGCATGAGAGCTGAGAAAGCTTTCATCAGCTCCTGCTTTCCACTGTTCCTGCTGTAATGGAAAAATTTCTTTTGCTCCTTGCAGCAGCAAAATAATAGTAAAGAAAATTACTCCAGTCAACTGAGACATGTTGTTTCCATGTCATCCTTCCAGATAAAATATTTATTACCTGTTAAAGTGATTGAACATCACCCACTCACTTCCTTTCAGAAACCAGCAAATAGAGGGAAGGCAGAGAAAATACTCACGTTTTAAAAATCTGGAGGCAGGGAACTGTAAATAGGAGGCAAAAGATGGGAAAAATCAGGAGAAAATGTCCATGTTGGTGCGTTACTCCACTGTGGTACATTACAGTAAAGAAAGATAAGGGTATAAATAAATGATAGCAAAGGAAAACTAAATGGGCATTGGTAGGATGAGGTAAGGTCTGCCCTAGCAGTAGTAAAATAATCTTTTTCCCATGCTGAGTGTCCCTGTCAGACAGAGCAGGAGAGATTTCTGAGGCATTTACCTTTTGTGCAGGGTACCAACTGTGTGCAGAGCAGCTTTGCTCAGGATCAACTCAGGTACAATGGGGCAGGAGGAAAAGGCATTGAGGTTCCATCCCAACACTGGCTCAGGACCAATGGCTTTGCTACAGTTTAAGATTTAGATTCTTTAAAAATAAAGCACAGCAAGCAAGCTGTGTGATCTTTAATGAAAAATGTTTGATATTGTGAATGGGAAAGAAGGGAAATTAAACAAGATTGCTCAGCACAGATTGGTATTGTGGTTGTAACTGTGATGTGCCTCTTCCTCCTGCCAGAGCTGTAGCAGTCTAGTACGAATGTCCAGTGGTAATCAAGGGGAAAAGCCATTTTCTGGATCATAAGAGACCTGCAAGATAATACCCCAGATTTATCTGCAGATAATATCTGCAGAACTTTGCAGATTGTGGCTTTATTTTGATGCTTGTAGACAAAATAAGTGAGAGGGAGAGAGCTGGGGCAGATTAACTACTCACAGAGGTAACATATCTAAATGTGAATTGTAACAGAATGCATGGTGCTCAAAGATCAAAATGTACAAATTAGAGATTCTATCAGCTGTATTTCTCTGGAAAAGAAGTTTGGCATGAGACATTACAAGCTCTTCAGTATTCAGGCCCTGCCATTATTAAGTACTTGCTTTCAAAAAAGTCACTGAAAACCAGTATGTAGCCAGCATTTGGACAGTCAGTGCTGACCCTATTTCCCCTAGAGGGAAAGATACTGCTAAAAACAGCAGTTGGTAAATCCAGAATGAGCTGGGAGTGGCAGAGATAGGAGCAGGTAGTAAAAGAGTGGATCTCGTTTAGGAAGGGTCAAAGACTTATTTTTACCCCTCCAGTGTATCCCAAAAATGTCAATGTACTTGATCCCAATAGAGCTTTAATGGAGAAATGCACTACTGAGGCAGTGAGCAAGTAGGGGCATCAAATCTTCCACCTTTGATGGGAACAGTGACAGGCAAAGTTCTTTGGTGCAAATTGCTTATAAGAAGTCAGGGGAAGAAATATCTCAAATATCTCAACTCTAAACTTGCAATATAGCCCAAAAGCTTTGGCATCTTCAGGGGCAGGAAGCACTCCAGTGTAGGCACAAGCTGAACAATCCCACAAACACAGCTGGGGAACAACAGCAGGATGGTGTTATCAGTGATTGGTAGTAATTCAGAAGTGTTTTCATAGCAGCATTCAACTGCATGGTTCAGAAAGTGATTGTATCAGCAAAGTAAAAACAGAGATCAAAACTGGCCAAGAATTTGAGGGGTAGCTGGAAGATAATATCTGCTTCATAAAGTGAAGTTTCAGGCAGTGATCAAAGGGTTTTGCCAGTTTAATAAATGAAGGATAGTTCCAAGTAGCACACCCTCAAATCACAGAAATGGCCATGCAACTGAAAAAGTATCTGAAATTCACACTCTTCAACACTTCATGAGGCAAAACCCCAAACTCACTTAGACTGAAAAAGTATGTATTTACAAAATCTATAGCCTTAGGGCTTATACTCAGAAATTCACAATGTTTTCAGAGTACTGGTTCTTTGAGTGGACATTTTCTGTCTCCTTAGCTTTCGAAATGTCTCCAAGGCATATTAAGATATTTGACTGAAATAGAAGAGGTGGATAATTAGTGGCATCGTTTGTAAACACATGCATACTTGGACTTTTGGAGAGGGGTAGCATGCACTTAATGGCTGGTATTAATTCTGCATTTGATATTTAAGACAATGTATTAAGAGATGTAGGACAACAGAGCATGTAATCATGTAATCAGATAACTATCTTATTACAAATATTTTCATTTGTTGGGATTTTTATTTTAGGCTTTACCTTTATCCCTTTAATGCAGTAAGAGAATTAATTCCACTAATCTAAAACATGTTGTTCAGCCACTACAAAACCAAAGGTAATAATTGTTTCTGCTTGCATGTGCTGCCAGAGAAAACCAGAACTGAAGAGAGAGCAGCTGTTTGTCTGCCCAAAGTTACACCTTTGTGCCAGTGTTCAGAGCCACCCATGTACCCTGACACAGGTGGGACTTCACAGACATGAAATATGGCCAGCTTGTTCCATAGGATGGGAGTAGCACACCAAACATGTGACTGCCTTCTCCCTGTGGGGTGCTGTGTGTATGGTCTGTCCCCTGTAGCCAATGGATATTCCAAATTCAGGCTGCAAAAGATAAGTTAATTTCTTCCATTCCCAGAAATCCAGGGCCTGGAGATAAAGGCAAAAGAGTGGGAACTCATTATAAGTAACTAGGGGAAAGCAAGAAAATATTGCTTCTGTGCTCTGCAAAGGGGGCAGTGAATAAGACAGAACCCAGCTTAGGTGTCAGACTGCAGCTGGTTTTCCTTGTAACTCCTTGTTTACTACTTTTATTATAGTAAGTGGATTGAGGGGAAGGAAATCTTGTTTTTTACCTTGCTTCCTCAAAAGATTTTGCACATCCTTTCAGAAGGGTCTAAGTAGTGTCAGGGCAAAGAAAGCAGAATGCTCCAGCTCTGGTGCCTAGCAGAGGTAGTTTGAACTGAAATAGGGACACTATTAAAACCTTTTTACAATTTTGTAATCTGTCATTCAGCAAACAGTCCTGCTCTCTGCAGTAAGGAAACAAGGGTGATTAAAGCCTGCCAAATGAAGGGAAGTTCTGTATACAATGTTTTGAAATAGTTTTTAAAGAAATAACTACATAGAAAGTGTTGCAAAGATGAAGTCAAAGATTTATGAGGCATGGAAGGTATTTGTGGGATTAACTACAGGCTGAGACTAACCCACAGTAAAGCTGTCTCTTGCACTGATGAACTTTTCATTTGTGGTGAAAAAATTGTGCTGTGCCCTGTAAAACAAATTTAGCACTGGCTGTTCTCATCCTAGAGCTGTGGGCAATATTTTAAATATGTGCAATATTTTAGGTGTGTGACACAAGACAGCACAGCAGCAAGGTTAGAAATAGGAGGATATTGGGAGGAAGAAGCAATACCTGCACAGAACTTCTTGGGATCCAAACAGGAGCTGGAGGCTGAGTGTAGATGGAAACAGTGCCACCGAGTGCTTCTGTATTAAGGCCTGACTTGTAGTAGGTTAATACATCTACTGATCTCTAATTAGGTGCAAATTAACAGCCTGTACACAACAGCTACCTGGGTGATATTTAAGATAATTATCTGGTGCCCTCTCGTGGAGAATGAGACAGATACAATCAGACTTTTTTTCTGCAAAAACATTTATTTTTCTTCCAGTGAATGGCCCAACCAAGAACCTTTGCTGAAATCATTGAAGGCTTATGCTTGCACTGAAAATCATACAAAAGGTAAATAAGTATGAGGATGACTTGGTCTGTTGTGTTGATCTTTACAAGTAGTGACCAAAATTTAAAAAGCAGTGACCAAAAGCTTATTTTTAAAGAGACAAGGAGAAGGAGAAGGCAAAAAGAGAAGAGGGCGAAGGAGGAAAAAAAAAGGGAAAAATCCTGGAAAAACATAATCAGGATACATTTTAGTAATTCTTGGCTTAAGCATCAGTTACAGGAAATGAATGACTATTTCTTTCCTATTTCATATCTTATTTTAGAAGATTTCCTGTAGCACAGACTTACCTTGTTTTGTAGCTGGTCAAAGCCTGCGATCCCCAACCCGGCTGTTTCCCTGAGTGGAGAAGCTCAGTGGATGATTGTGCCACACTTTCCAGAGGCTGCTTAAATTGTGCAAAATTATTCCTGAGCTGTGTGTTTCGAACATAACTTAGGGAGGTTTGCTTTTAATGCATCTGTTTTTTCCATTACTTGAACTTCAGCAGTGACCTCAAGAAATGATGGAAAATAGGTGTTTGCCAGCTGGGTCCTCATCCTAAACCCACATGTGACCAAACCCAAAGCAGCTGTGCCCATTTCTTCATAACACAGCTCTGCTCTCTAAATGGTGGGAGTTCTCTGACTTTGCTGCTCCAGCCTGGACAGCCCTTGGGCTTGGGTTCTATAGATCTGAGCTCTGATTTATTTGGGGGTGCTGGAGCATATTGCACACGCATTTCAGCCCAGCATGTTAAGTAGGACTTTGCAGTTGGAGTTCCTTTCCACGATCACAGTTGCCAGCCTTACGAATTAGGGATCTGCAGAGGACTTTGGTAGGTGCTGGGGGCAGGCATTATATTAGGGTAGAGGTCTAAAAAAGAAATAATTTTCTTTTTGGGTTCTATTTCTACTCTTCTTTGATTATTTTCAGGCCAAGGGATGGAAAAGTGAGACAGTGGCTATATGTTGTTACTTGCTTCTAAAGTCTGTGGTTCTGCTGTTTGGCAAATTGCTGCCTTCCAAACAGCAGCAAGAACACAGTTTGGAGAAATACAGCCTACACCTATTCTATGCAGCCTCACACATCTGCTTCAGATTTGCAGCAGGAGAAGAAATGGGATGTGTAATGCAGGTTTATGGACACAGCAGATGTCCATACATCAACACACACACACAGACACACACACACACACAGAATACGGAAGACTTAACCTTTTGGGATTCACTGAAATGAATCAGAGCTAGTGAGAAGTACAGAACCATCTGTAATAATGGTTTCCACAGCACTTGTAAAGAACCTGGATTTGTGAAGTCCTAATTCTCCACAGGGTCTGTAATGAGGAGAGCTGTGTTGCTGAGTGTCTCTGTACAGTAAGACAAGAAAAGCAGTTGAGGCCTTATTCCTGCACTGTTCTTTGTTCCTCAGAAGAAATCTGTCAGAATATGGATTTAGGAGTTAATGGCCTGGAAGCACAATCTCACAGAACTGAGTGTCTATGTTAGAAGTTGTCAGAATTTACTGCTATCTTTAAAACAATCAGTGGAAAGGCTAGAACCTATTTCAGGCATAGAGGAAAACAAAGAATAAGCCAATCTTCCCAGACAAAGAAAATGATGAGTATTAATGTACGGCCATTTTAGATTTCTGGCAGGACTTCTCTCCCTACAATATTTGTCTTGTATAGTTAAAAATGGCAGCATTAATACATTCTGCTTCCATGACCCCCTTCATGGTAGCTGATTGGAAAGATCAATAATGTGCCTCAGGTTGTGGGTCATTAGGAGTTTATTTTTCAGTGTTGATTATTACAATGTATGTGAGCAAGTGTGATCAAAGCAGATTATTTACAATACACAGCAGTGTGGTCTGCTGGGGCAGCACATTTCCAAAGCTGTGGAAAGTGGTTTCAGAGAGAGCTGACAGATTACTACAATGTTTATCATTGTTACAGCCTCAGTGGGAGTCTGGTTTAATCTAATTAACATAACAGTGGGAGCACAATGACAATAAAAATTAGAAGCACTGAAGAACTCTATTATGTGGCTGGTGTGACTGGGAATGACAGACATTACAATGAATACACAACAGGAGGATGCTCAAGGGTGACTACTGCTCAAAGAAGCCTTTTTTTGTACTCATGACATTAAGCTGAGATTTTTTTTTCTGCACTGTCTGTTCTGAGCACCCGCTTCAGGTGTTCTGCATTGCCTTCTGTGTTCTTACATTCCTCTGAACTGACTAAGCTGGCCAGATAGCTCTGGTCAGAGAATCCCAGACTGGTTTGGGGTGGAAGGGACCTTAAAGCTAACCCAGTCCCATCCCCTGCCATGGGCAGGGACACCTTCCACTATCCCAGACTGCTCCAAGCCCCATCCAGCCTGGCCTTGGACCCTTCCAGAGATGGGGCAGCCACAGCTTCTCTGGGGAACCTGTGCCAGGGCCTCCCCACCCCCACTGTAAAAAACTTCATAAATTCAATCTAAATGTCTTAGTTTTTCCAGGAGCCAGAAAAAATCAGGGTTTTTGGTGATAATTTAGCAACAATAGAAAACACTACCTTGAAAAAACAAGTTAAAACAAGCCTACGTCAAACCTTGGAAGCAATTTAAATAGTACTGTTTAAAAGGAGTTCCAGGCATCTCCAGAGATAAGGTAAGGGGCAGTGGGATGAAACTGTCAATAGATACCAAAGCTTTGACTACCATAAAAACGTAGGCATTTTTGGGAGCTTTGTTGCATACTTCTGTGTTCTTTAGAGAACTATCTGTTGTGTTCCAGGAACAGGTATGCTGAAGTAAATCTCACAGGAGGCAGTTTCAATTCATGAAACCTGGTGAGTTCCTTTCCCACTGCTTTCAGTGGTTGATTTTGCAGAAGTCTGGTGGGTTGGTGTGCATGGGGAGGGGGGACCTAAATCCACAGCACAAGTGGAGGAACAACTTTCACAAACTTCCAGGCCTGGCACATATCCTGGTCCTGAACACCTCCAGCAGGAACAGAGGAAATAAAATCATCTGTGTCTAAACAAGTCAGGGATACAGAGTTGTTGGACAATGAAACTATAGAGTACACACTTGATTTCATAAAGCAACCAAACCCAAATTTTTAATGTCCTTTCTTGTGAAATAAATGACAGTAGTATTGCGTAGCCATTGATCAGAGAAGACTCAAACAGGCCACCCTGCAGAAGGATTTGTCAAAGGTACCTACAGACCATGAATAGCGACTATCTATGAAATTTTACAGAAAACAGGCATCTACTCCTCATCCCCAACCTACAATAAAAAGTCTTCTAAAACATATGCATCAAATACCATAAATGTTGCAGCAGAGCATTGGCCAAAAGTCAAAGCACTCTCTGGTGTTCTCTAGGACATAATTTCTCTTAGTTTCTGGCAGTTTTTTGATGATAAACTAGGAAAATATGATAAAGAGAAGTCTTGGAACACAGCGTGGCAATGAGTAAGCCGTGTGAACAACTTGACAGAGTGTAAAAAAGACAACAAGAAGGAAGGAAGCAGGAGAGAAAGTGGTTTGGTAATCAGCCCATGAGAGGAGGACGTAGAAGTGTGGGGATTCAGAGTTAGCCCCACATTGTTTCCTCTTGTACAAATTCAGGGTTTGTGCCCTATTCTTTGCCTTTTGTAGGAGTTGGAACCTAGATTTTCTTCTCCAGATGAAAAGGTGGGTTATTCTCTGTCACAGCAGGGCAAGAGGACTCATACCTGGAGCAGATTTCCAGAGCTGCTGTTGGTGATTGTGATAATCTCAGCTGGATGAGCTGAGCTGCTGCTGTCAGGAGGCAAAGGCCACATCCCACCTCTCTGAACTCCCTTCTGGCCAAACTCAGAATTGGAACTGAGACACCAAATCTCCTGCTTCTTCTTGCCTCTCCAGAGTGCAGGGACAATCACTGACACGTAGCTACTGCTGCCTCACTACGGGGAGCAGCAAGAAGGCTGGAAGGGGCATGATGAGGTGTCGTGGTTTGACACTGGCCAAAAGCCAGGCACCCACTAAAGCCACTCACTCACCCTTCCCTGCCACAGCTGGGCAGAGGAGAGAAAAAAATTAACAAAAGGTTCATGAGTTGAGATCAGGACCAGGAAAAAACGCTCCAAGGGCAAAACAGGCTCAACTTAAAGGTACAAAGTGAATTTATTACTAACAGAGATAGAGGACGATAATGAGAAGTAAAATAATCCCTTAAAACACCTTTTCTCTCCCCATGCCCTCCCTCCTTCCCACCAACAGCACAGGGAGACAGGGCACGAGGGTTTGGTCAGTTCATCACCCGAGGTTTTCTTCCGCTGCTCAGGAGAGGAGTCCTTCCCCTGTGAGACCGTGGGGTCCCTCCCACGGGAGACAGTTCTCTGTGAGCTTCTCCAGCGTGGGTCCGAATCTCACGAGCAGCAGCCCTCCCAAAACTGCTGCA
>VZTF01005794.1:608231-676405 GCA_013397755.1 Cnemophilus loriae | reverse complement strand
TCCAGGGAGACCTCAGAGCACCTTCCAGTGCCTAAAGGGGCTCCAGGAGAGCTGGAGAGGGACTGTGGACAAGGGGGAGGGACAGGACAAGGGGGAATGGCTTTAAGGTGAAGGAGGGTAGGGTTAGATGGGATACTGGGAAGAAATTCTTCCCTGTGAGGGTTGTGAGAAGCCGTGGCTGCCCCATCCTTGGAAGTGTTCAAGGACTGGAGCAATCTGACTCTATTAGAAGGTGTCCCTGCCCATGACAGAGGGTGGAACAAGATGATCTTTAAGGTCTCTCCCTACCCAAACTAGTCTGGGATTCTATGATTTTAAGTTGAGGATACTTGAAATTATTTTGCTTTGTAAAGAAAACTAATTGCCTGATAACTCTTCATAAGCAAAGCTAAGACTGCCTGGGAGTTTTCTGGAGCATAGTGAGTGGCCACAAGTTGGATATCTGAAAAACAGGGAGGTGTGCGGGGTCAGGAGGGACTTTTGTATGGAAGAATTTTACCGGAGGAGGAGGAGGAGAAGGGGGAGGAAGAGGAGGAAGAGGAGGAGGGATTCTCTGTCACCAGAACAACTACAGAGGTGAACGTGCAGGAGAGGGCGCCCGACAGCAAGGAGTAACTTCTGGTGTGAAAACAGCTCATTAAAACAGGGAGAGGACAGCTGGTTTAAAGTTTTGGTTGAGGTTGTATTTTGCATAACCTCAGAGAGTTAGAGTGGCCAACTGAGCACCTATGGTTTTGGTAGCTAGTGCATTCAACATGATTGAAAATCTGATTGCTGTCACTCACGTCAGCAACTCCAGCCTTCAATCAGTGAGGAGTATAATCTTTAGCAGCACTCTCTAATTAGATGTGTGAGAGCAAACTGGGTAGGAAGTGTACAGCTTCCTTTATTTCTCTTGTGTCACACCACTGCCTCAATCTCAGCCACGGATATCAGCCTCCACAGTGAAGTAGTTCCTTGTTAAACTAGAAAATCCCCTTACAAAGCCTCCACATTGCTACAGTTAGTGTTGGCTGCCTGTGCTCCCAGAATGCGGGATGAGGTTACAACTTGGGCTGTGTTTATTTTCAGTGCTGTAGCCGTGCAAGGCTTTTGCAGACAGCAGAAACATTCAGGAGCCAGGACACTGGAACACTGTCAGGATCTACTAACTCTTTTTCCATGGCAAATCCAGCATTTAGGGGAACTGCACTGAGTGGCAGCTACTTCTACTCATTCTGTCCTCAAACAGAATGTTCTTCCTAAGCACCTTCCCACTCGGTGGGCCGCCCTTTACCTGCTGGTGCAGGTGCTCGCTTGAGGCCAAGCTGCCACTGGGCTCTCTTTAAACTGAAGATTCAAACTCCAATCCCATTTCATTGCTGGAAGAGCTTACTGGCAAGAAGAGCCCTGTGCACCACTAGTGAGAAGGTTCATAACCCCTCTTGGTGCCTTTCCTGCACTGCTGCCTCACCCAGAGCTGCAGTTACAGCCCTGCCAAGTTGCCTCTTCTCACTCTCCTTTGCAGACACATCTCATACAGACACAGCTATGGTTTGGGCAGCTCATTCTAGCGACAGTTGTCATCTGTGGTGACCACACTTGGGGCTGGTGCTTCGTGGGCTCCACCTGGAGTACTGCATCCAGCTCTGGGACCACAGCACAAGAAAGATGTGGGCCTCTTGGAGCCAGAGGAGGCCAGGGAGATGCTCCCAGGGCTGGAGCCCCTCTGCTCTGGAGCCAGCCTGGGAGAGCTGGGGGTGTTCACCTGGAGAAGAGAAGGCTCCAGGGACACCTTAGAGCCCCTTCCAGTGCCTAAAGGGGCTCCAGGAGAGCTGGAGAGGGACTTGGGACAAGGGATGGAGGGACAGGACACAGGGAATGGCTTCTCACTGCCAGAGGGCAGGATTAGATGGGATATTGGGAAGAAATTCTCTCCATCCCTGGAAGTGTCCAAGGCAAGGCTAGATGGGGCTTGGAGCAACCTGGGATAGTGGAAGGTGTCCCTGCCCATGGCAGCAGGTGGAACTGGATGGGCTTTAAAGTCCCTCCCTGCCCAAACCATCCCATGATTCTATGATTCCATGTGAACTTTGGTTTATTTTTCCTTCTTTTCAGAGGATTTTCACTTTGCCCAAGGCAAAATTCTGGAAAGGCTCAAGCTATCTCTAAGCCCCCCCAGGCCTCTGTTGTGGTGTATTATTCTTGTCCATAGACTAACAATACAGCCAGTGCCTTCAGCTGGGAGCCAGCAGCCAAGTGGAGACCAGCGATAAAGAGAAAGAAAGAGGAGCAAGGGAGAGTTTGACCTCACAACTTTTGTTTAAATTGCTGGTTCTTTTTAGTATTTCCTCTTGTTATTCTTTAGGTATTTGGGGAAAGAGAAGGGAACCATACCAGACCATTATGTATGCTTAGGCCATAATCCAAACATTTTTATAATATCTTTTTTTTTTCTTTATTTTATTGGTTGTTTAAATAGCTACAGAAACATACCAGAGAAACAGAGACTAAAATTTTGCAAGATTTTAATTCTGGGCAATGTGCCAAGTAAAAGGTAATTGTTGGCAGGACTCCAAGGTTTGGTTTGCGTACAACTTTCAGTCCACAGCAGGGATCCTTACAGCTCAATTATTCTACACAGACAAAATGCTCAAAAAGCTTCATTTTAAAATGGGCTGAGTGGCTGTTAGAGAACATTAACACCCCTGATTTCAGCCTCCTGCCCACTTCTGTGTTTCTGGGCTCTCTGGTCCTTGACAGAGTACTGAAAGACACCCCAGTTCTATCCAGTAGTTACTGAAAGATGTGGCAAAAGCCAGTCTTAAGGTAGTTCAACTGTTAAACATGCAGCCTGCCATCAGAAATGAAACAAGGCTACTGCTGCTTCTTCTGTTGGTTATTTAGACAGGCAAGAGCTAATTTGTGCATCTGAACACATCAAGGGAAAACATGCTAAGGCTAATACAAACAACTTGCCCCAAGGAGAAATTCTGTCTGGGTTTAAGTGGAAGAAAATCACTGTGAGAACAATTAAACATTGCACTAGGTTGCCAGGGAAGTGGTAAAATTTCTCTCACTGGAAATATTCAAGGTTTGGCTTGACAGAGCCCTGGACAGCCTAACTCAAGGGTCCTGGAGCAGATGGGCTCCAGAAGTCCCTTCCAAACTGGATTTTTCTGTGATCTATGATAATACTTTTAATCATCATGTTTCAAAGTTGGGATAACAGAAGAATGTTGTTATTTTCTCTCATGTCAGGAAAATTAGGATTCCAGTGTCTACGGAAATACTAACTTTATTATGAAATAGAAAAGGAAGGAAAAGCAATAGTTGCATTTCACTTAGTGCAACTGACTGTGGTCAAAACCAGTCTGGTAAAGTTGAACTGCATAGGTAACCAGGAGAATATAGATTTCTGCTAAACATCATCAAAAAAAGCAATAAAATCATGACTTTTGATCTGCAGAGAGCTGTTTTAATGCAGTAAATATGCCAGTGTGTTCAATACTGCAAGCCAAACAGCAGGGCCTGTGATGGTGGATGTGTCAGAAAGCAAGGAAGTTTTTAAATAAGTATTATGCTTTCCTTTAACAGTCAATTGCTTTGGAAAAACACAGAATTACTAGTGATTTGATGGAGTTTATCAATTTTAAGTACTACTTAGATCACTATTATATAATCAAGGCCACTGCTGTTTCTTCTGTTGGTTATTTAGAGAGGCAAGAGTGAACCCAAGGCAGGTACTGTTCTAAAAAAGCAGATTAGTTGTTACCCACGTTAGCAACTAGAGAAGCAACATAGTGAGTGTAAGAAAATCAGTAATACACCAGTTAATTACATCTGCACTCCTAAAGGATATTGAAAAACCTTGTGTCCAGGTTTTATCACCCAAATAAGTCATGGTAATAATTAATTGGAAAGATTTTTGCTGGCTGCTCCACCATGAGGATGTGCTGGTGCTGCTGAGGAGGTGATATCCTCCTTCTGTCCAGGCACACTTTGGGTGAGTGCAGGTGAGCTGGAGAGGAGCAGGAGGCCGACAGGATCCCAGGGATGAGGGGTGCCTCACCCACTGACGGGATTAGTGTGGGATTGCTGTGAGGCTGCTTGCTGGGTGGCTTTCCCAGCCCAGGAGCCAGGCTTGGGTGGATGGACTTGTGCTCTCAGCAAGAGAGCACAAGTTCTCTGTTCTCTCAGTGAAGAGAAAAACTTGTAAACACTTTGTGATCCATCTACTGTTGGAAGTTCAAAACCTTGGAGAGATAAGGTTTTTTATAAAATTATGTGGAATAAAAATGAAGCAGACGAGAGAGACAATCACTTCAGAGAGGGGAAAATACATCAAAAATCCAAACTATTCCATTTTGCTTTGTGTGTCTCCTTTTGAACTCTTGCAGCCCCTTCAGTGTGCAGGATGGTTTAGCAAATCCCACTTCATTTGTTACATATGTGTCCCTGGATAGGTCCTGAGGAGAAGCTTCTCCACGGAAAATGGAGACTTGGAACAGGAAAGCTGTGTTTAAGCCCCATGCTTGGTCCTAATGAATATACTTGGAATAAAAAGCAACCAAAACCATCTGTGGCCAGAAGAAGCAAATCCAGATGTCGTGGGGATTTAGCCCTCTCTTTCATTAATCATGTCTGCAGGATCATTCAGCTTCTGCAGCCTACGCCTGATGGACTTTTGAGGGGTTGTTAACAATACAGGAAGAGCAGCTCACTTGGGAAGAAAGTTTCGGTCACATCTTTGATAATCAAATGGCAGCAGAATTTCATACTCCTCTAAGCAGAGTCACTACGATTTCCTTAGTTAAGATGGGAAAATGACAGGTTTAATTTCTGGATTTGGTATCTTGCCTCAATAAACTCTTCAGAGGCAGTGAGACGCCTCAGCCTTCTCCTCTTACCAGGCTGTCTCCTACAAATCTCACCCTATAAACTTATTTCAACCACTTAGGAAGGTTTTGGTCTTCCCAGGCAGGTGTGGCTGCCCATTTGAAGCAGTAAAGAACCCACTGGATCTCCAACAGATGGGTTTTTATTCTGGATTTTCTGCTGAGATCAGCAGATTGGGCCGTGCCTTCTTGTTTGCTGTTCTGTAGCCGTGAGAGCACTGGGCAGTGGGAAGGGCACTCAGCTGTGGTTTATTCACTGGTTTCTGTACACCACCTCTATTTTCACGTGAGAGAACAAACCCATGAGTCTTGTTTGACAATGAGGGAACTTCAACAATGAATTTGTGAGGGCCTGTGCATTAGTTGTTTTGACGTGAATGTCCCAACTAATTAAAATACAGCCTCTAATGGCAGCTGAGCAGGAATGATCACCTCATTTGTCATTTAACAGATTTCATAACTAGTGACTAAGCAGAGAAGGAAATGGTGTTTGAATTTACCAAATATGTTTTGTGTATTTAAAAAACAGGAAAGTTCAACACACGTATTCTATTTTAATTTACATATATACAAAACCATGTAATTGCTTGGCCACTGGGGCAGGCAAATGGAATGTGCAACAGTTGGAGGTGATTCTTAGCTCTAGGATTCCTTACTTTATAGGAAATAAAATCCAGAACCACATCTTCAAGACTCTAAGTTTTGCATCCCTATTCAGAGTTTTTACTCCTGTCCCGGATGCCCTCAGTCCCGTGGCATGTCCTCACAATCCATTTCACTCTCTTACTGATTCCCAGTGGTGCTGGGTTTGCTGCACCTCTTTACTTTCCTGTTCTTCTAGATCCAGCATTGCCCCCCAGCCTTTCAGAAGGAGACTCCATCTTCAAAGAGCCACAAGGCTGACATCAAAAGAACAAGCTTGAAACACTGTTCCCATCAGGTTCCTGACATGGCAATGACAGGACTAGTAGCACTCCCGCAAGAAAACTGGGGAGGGGAGGACACAAGTCCAGGGGAACTTTTCACCACAGGGCTTGAAGAGAAATTACTTCACATTAACGTAAGGCAGAGTCTCTTGTTCTTTTGGGGTTACCGATTTGAGAGGATTTTTTCACTTAAGTACTCCAGGTGTGCAGTGCTTTCCCTTCTGCACAGCTGCTGTCTGGAGCTGTACTTGGGACAATCTGTTTATTTGTAATAAATCAATTTTAGAATCTGTTTTAAAAAGCAGTCTTGACATACAAGTTGGTAATGTGCCCTAACAGATTGTGTATTTGGTTGTAAAGAGTATCACTTGCTCAGAATAGATTTGCAAGTGTTTGGTTGTACTCCATAAGAACTGGGAACCCAAGAGCCACTGAAGGGCCCTTGCAGAATGAAACCAGGAGAACAGAGCTCTCTCAAGCGAGTACCATGAGCACTGTGCTGTTCCCCTCAGTTTTGAGAAGGAATTCTAGGGAAGCAGCATTCTTTTGTTGTGCCAATCTGGTGTCTTAAAGGCCCAGCTGCTCGACTCCTCCCACTCCAGAATCTCAGGTGTCAGAAGAGAGAGAAGCTTCTCATCCTCATTACTGGGAAGCTTTCATCACCCCACCCCACTCTTGGATAACGAAGAAAAAGAGTTTTTTAACCTCAAGTTTTCTACCTTTCCACTCAAAAGTATTTAGTGTTTGAGGAATAAGATGTGTGTTGTTTGGATATTGAGGATGAAAATCCTCAATTTGTAGCAATGCTGATGTCTAGCTGAGCCCTGCTATAGGCTAGGGCTATGTTTGTGTATATATATTTACTAAATGCAAGTAGAGGACAACAACTCTGCCGCATCACCATGAATGCATTATAAGAACATTCTATTGCAGGAGTTTCAAAAACCTCTCCGATTATGTATCACATTCAGTTCTGTGGGCAAAATTGACATGTCTAAACAATTTGCAACCAAACAGGGTAGAATGATGAATGCCATTTATAATTTGTTTTTTTATGAGCCCTGGTTTTCAACGAGTACTCCAATGAATGTTGTTCACATGTTCCATGTGAGCAACATAATAAAACATAATTGGGAAGAAAATAAGGAGTGAGAGAGGCAACCAGCAAAGCTTCCTCCTGCTTTGAACTGTGCACTCCGCAGTTTGATTATATTTTGATCCACATAACCTTTGAAAGGTAGAACTAGAGATAAAATTATATCATTTTACCACCATTTGCTATTGAAATATTCCTTTGCCTTGATTTCCCTCCTTCATGAGTAGTTCCAACTGTCATCTGTACTTTTCAGTTACAAAAATAAGGGGTTTTATCTGATTTCTTCATTTGAATAATGACCATAAACACCATTTTTACCTCTTTCCTGGAACATTCAGTTAATATATGAAGCAGCACTTCATATACTGTCTCCACACCATGCTTTGTCATTTTATCTTGGTATAAGAAAGATACTTTTTATAGCAAGAACAGCCATTCACTGGCACAACCTCCTCAGGGGCGTGGCAGAGTCTCCCTTGCTGAAGTTCTCAAGGTGCAATGGCACCGGGTGTTAGATAATCTCCTTAGACTCCCTTTCCCAGGAGAGGCTGGATCTTTTGAGGTCCCTTCCAAACCTGGGCTGTTCCATGATTCTGGGATTAGGAACCTGTCAAAATCCACTCTTCTGTGTGTGGGTTTCCAGTGCTCCATGTTGGCTGGTCTCTCAGAATTAGGGCAGTAGCTAAAGCATAACCAACTCTTAACTTTTTTTTAAGGCTATTTTATCAAAATGTTGGTTTTGGTTCTCCAGCCAGAACAGCTGTGATTCTCTTAGAGTATCTTCTGCAGCTAGATTTTAAGACCACCTTCTAACCTTTTGAAAATAACTCATAAGAATAACATTTTTGTTTTACTTACATGGAAAGGATTCAGAATATACGTCAACCAACAGTCGAAAACGGCTGTTTTTATTTTGTCACACATCTCTCAGGACTACTGTCTGCAACCTGATTTTGACTTTCAGACAATAATGATTAAGAGTTTCCTCTAGAAGAAGATTATTATTATTTATTCATTACAGTTTCATTACATTTGCAGCTAGCTGTGTCAACAGCACCTTGTTATCCGGCCTACAGAGTCAGCGGTCTTAAAATGGCTCCTTTCCCTTGGAGAAATCCTAGAAGGTAGTTTTGGATAATGAATCATCTCTCCCAATGGATTTCACATACCTTTCAGTTTAGTGCTTCTGTTTGATAACAAACCATGTCTCTGAGGCAACCAAGAGGGCTGTGGGGGAGCACACACAGGGTGAACCTGCGCTCCCTCTGGAGCAAAGGGCACAGCCAAGTGCTCTTGTGCAGCTTGTCAAAGAAGCTGGTTCCTTGGCACATCCCCTTTACAATCACACAAGGAGAAGCAGCCAGCAAGGAGGCTAAGATTTTATCAGTCCCTCTGATGATACCTCTGCAGTTCGTCAGCCCTGTGGTTGTGTTAAGAACCGTGTGTTTGATTAACAGCCCCTGTAAGTTCATTCCATGGTGTGCCCATGGCGCTAGGAATGGATCTTGTCATGTCTGGGGCACATCAGGGCTCCATCACAGTGGGAGATCAAATAGATGGGATTGTGGAGACAGCCTCCTTCTCCCTCCCTGCCTCCTTCTCTCCCTTCCTTCCCTCCTTCCCAATGCAGAATACGGCGGTGACAGTGCACTGCACTTTTTGGGTACTAAAGCTCCCAGCATTTCCACTGGCCGCCTCATGGGTCCAGAGCATGAGGAAGCCTGGACTGTGGTGATGTGAGAAACCACCTCTCTCTCCATGTCACTGTGCCACAAGTGAAGTCACAGAGGCAGCAGAGATAGATCTTCATCCCTTTGTTTGGAAAAAAGGGCTTCTCCTGATCCTCTTCACTCAGGAATTCACTTTCATTTTGCCCTTTAGGATATAATACAACCTTTAGGATATAAGACAAAACAGGTGTTTAGAGAAGGAATTCTGGGGTGTTTAAGATAAACACAACCCTTAAAGATGAGGATTTCATAGTAGAAAAAGTGGGAAAATACTTGTTTTGGCTCTGGTGGTATTTTTGTTTTGATTGTATTACTTTATCATTGATAGCTGAGGTGCAGGTGTCACATCAGCTTAAAATTTAATATGGCAAATTTCTTATCTTAAGGATGGTTTTTGTTTTAAGCAGTACATAAATAGGATCATTTATCTCTGTTCCTGATTTGGCTCACATCTCTCACGGTGTCTTTTTAAGATGCTAAAGACACAGGCTTTGCCATTAAAATACAGTATTTCCCTATCTTAAAAATGAAATCACAGTCTTTAATTAGCAAGTATTTGTGAAATGCCTGGAGATCTTGGGGATCAGGTAGTACCAAAGTTTAGAATGTTATAACTAAATAAACTCCTCAGTTCTCATTTTGTTTTTACCCTAGCTGTAATTAGACAGGGAGGTTTCCCATTCAGTGCACACTCTGACATCTGTTCTGGGGTATGAAGCTTCTAGGATTTGGCATATTTTCATCTGCTAAATGACGGGACAGAACTGAAATCCACTTCACGGCTCATGAATTCCCCATGGTTTATCTCTCCAGACTCCTGGAGCTGACTTGCCCATTACACGTGACTGTACGTTATGAAAAGCTCCTCAGCTACACTTAATAAAAGATACGCTACACTGAGCAGAGCCCGAATTCTCCTCTGAGTTAATGCCTTCAAAACACACACCAGAAACCAGCATTTCATCACTGGTGTCTGCTCACACAGATCACAGAGATGCAGTGAGCAAACCACAGCAGCCACCTTGCTGAGAGCTCTCAGGCAGAGGCTAACAAACAAATATATCCAAAACAGAGCCTGGTTCACATTTGACCTCTAGAAGTGCTGTTGATTAAATGTTTTAGCTCAGCTGAGGTCTCTATAGAATTGTGAGATGCTGGCCCGGTGATGCTCTGGGTGAGCCTGCTCTCCTTGAGATAGTGAAGCAATTGCTGGATTACACTTGGATACAACCAGTGTGTGCCCAGAGAACCTGAATTTTGGAAGGAAAGAGGTTGCTTAGCACAATATTGAACTCGATGTCACATATCATCTGCAATATTTCAAATCTGATCAAGTTCAGTGTTGGTTTAAAAACATTCAACCCCACAATGTTTCACCATTCTGTGATTAGCTAAGTGGCATAGCATTAAACCTACTAATCCCACAGCCCTCGTCAGCAGAACTGAACTATGTGAAAGCAACTTCACAGTGAGTGGCAGATGTGTAGAAGCTGAATGAAAAGTATTTAAGGGTAAAATGCGTAACTTCCAGTCACTGTGAACCTCCAGTGTGTCAGCAAAAGCCATATTCATTGCAACTCATCAGCTCCATACAAAACATATGAGGCACAATAAGGGATGGCACCCTGCCCATGGCCAGTCAGCTGGATTAATGTTATAAAAACAGCAAAGAAGAAGGAAATACCTTAGAAAGTCACATCTGGGTATGATGCAAAATTATTATTCAGGGGCAGGAGAATTCAGATATCTGTTCCATACTGTCTTACATTGCTATGCTGAGGATCTGTAGACTGGTGCTCTTGCCTGTTTTAGGAAGTTGTTTCAATCACTGGACAATATTCACTGATGTGTATTTTAGTGCCTGCTTGTGTGGGTTTATTGTTCATCCTGGAATCAAACATGCAATAGCGATATGCAATATTCCTGGGAAGAGTGGGACGATATGGCTCTAAAAAGCGAGCCATAAATCACAGAATCACAGAAGGATGGAATGGGTTGGGTTGGAAGAGACCTTAACATCATCTCATTCCACCCGCTGCCATGGGCAGGGACATCTCCCACTATCCCAGGTCGCTCCAAGCCCTGCCCAATCCAGCCTTGGACACTTCCAGCCACAGCTTCTCTGGGCAACCTGTGCCACGGCCTTAATCACAGAATCATAGAATCATCAAGGTTGGAAAAGACCTCTAGAATCATCGAGTTCAAACGTCACCCCAGCACTGTCACCCCTAAGGCAATGCACACACCCAGCGCCAGACCCAGTTGCCTCTTGGACACCTCCAGGAGAGGTATTTTGGTCCTGTTTAACTGTGCTTTTACTGTGGCACGGTCTTTAACGTGGCCTCTGGGGAAACTCTGGAGGCTCCGTGTCTCCAAGGGGATGTGGATTTTGCGGTGACGAGTGGCAGTGGGGCAGAGCAGAGTGGGGGCACAGAGGGCAGCCGCGGACAGNCCTCGCCGCTGGACGACGGCAAGTGCGCCTACATCCGAGGTACGGGGCTGGGGGACCGCCGGCAGCGCCGCCGGCAGCGCTCTGGGAGCCCCGGCGCTCGGCAGCGCCCCGGGAGCCCCGCGCATCCCGGGCAGCGCTCGGCAGCCGGCGGGACAGCGCGGGTTGGGCTGATTCTCAGCGTCCCATGGAGTTTGGAGCACTTCCTTAAGGGCGATGCTTTGGAAGTTCCCGCTGAGGGAGTTGTAAGTAGACGGTGAAACTTGAGAGAGCGTGGAGCGCTGCGGCTGAGTCTGCCCGTGTGACAGATCCCGGTTCTCCAGACCCGGCAGCTGCCGAGGCACCGGGCTTTGCCGGTGTGAATCCAACCAGCAGCGTATAGGCTGATGCTTTGCCAAGCCCGTTGGAGGCAGTGGCAACAGTGCTAGGTGGGTACTGAGGTAAACCAGTCTGATTGTGCAAGGGCAGTTCTTTATCCCATTAAAAGGTTAGGGGAGAGAGAGCAAACAGAAAAATAGGCTTTAAATTATGTATATTGCTATTAAACTATGAAGGAAAAGAGTGTAATTCTGGGGTTTAGGGAGTCTTTTTGTTACTTGAGTAGTTCAGTATGAGACACAGCTTGCTCTTACCTGTGCTGCTTATCGCTCAGACAGCAGGTAGAGTATTTGCAAAACAAATTTTAAGGCTGAAGATTTACAAGTGGGATAAAAGGTTGCATGAGAAAAGGAAGTCCAGTTCTAGCACTTGATGTATGATGCATGCATAGCCTGCGAGAGCCCTCTGTCTTGTGGGCTGGGAGATCAAACTCTGTGCTGAGGATTCCGGCCGGAGGGGGACTCTTGGGTGGTGCCCACAACCCTGCTTGTCCTTGGATTTCTTTGCTTTGGGATTTTTTTGTGGTGCAGAGGGACTGCAGACATTGAGCAGCTCCTCTGTTAGGACTCCTTTGAAATCACAGTGGGTCTTTCAAGAGATTCCCATATTGGGAAGGATGTCCAGTTATTAAATGGCTTTTACCCAAAAAGCAGTCAGCAGAGCTACCGGCCTCACTGCCGAGATTTTTCGACAGTGTCCTATCAGTACGGTCATTTTTTCCTGCTCCGTTGAGGGTGGTTTCAAGTCCCATCAGAGCCATGAGGGTGCAATCCCCATGGATTTCTATTTTTCTTTACATTCATCCCCACGCTGCAGCCAAAATTGCATTTCCACAGTTCAGCATTTCAGGTTTCTGGTCCCTGAGTTGTGAGCATCTGAAAAGGTTGATGTCTATTTACTGCGAAGCAAAAAAAAAAAAGAAAATTAAGAAATTCAAGGAGCTTATTAGTTTAGGGGAAATCATGCAGGTCTTTGCCCTGGACATCATCTAGAATTAGAACTAGGAGCTAATGCTGAAAGGTTGGGAAATCTCTGTGTGTGAAGTAGTGCTGGATATGTGTGTCTGAGACTTGCCTGCAGCTCACAGGGAGGGTGCCTTGGTCATGCTGAGAGCTCTGCAGCACTCTGGACACAGCTCTTGTTTGCCCATCACATCTTTGCACAGGCAAGAGCCAGAGGGAAGTCACTGCGGAGGAAGGAATTAAAATCCTGTGCTCATCCCCTGGCTCACATCTGCTGGTCGTGCTGTAAGGATCCCACACTCTAAGCTCCTGCTTGGAAAAATAATTAATGAGGCACTTTGTACAGAGGCTGCCTGTGAATTAGCACATCCGAGGAGGAAAAAGAATTGTGAAGAGCATCTTAAATGGAAACAGAGTGCAACCCACCCAGCTCACCAAACCTAGTGCTGATGTTAGGCTGGAGTCTGTGAGATTCAGGCCTTGCCTGTCTTACACACCTGGGTGTGATGTATGTGCAGAGGAGCTCTGTGGTGAGCTCCCCTCATTCCAAGAGGGACCATGTGGAAGCACTGAGTCTGTAGCTTGAATAAGTAGTAAGTTTTTTTAGCTGGCTTTGTGAAGCTTAGGTGGGTTTTTCTAGTGGGGTGGCAGCTTTTGGGGTTCTTTTCCTCCACAGGTGATGCAGGGGTGTCCTCAGTAAAAACGGAAGGGAAAGACTTGCTTTTTGTCAGCAGAATTGTCAGTCCATAGTGCTGGAATGGGATGGCACTGGTGAGAGAGGGAGATGGGGAGACAGCAAACCAAACGAGCCAGCAACACTCTCCAAATTTAGTGCATTTTGGGATGCTCACTCATCTTGGCCCAAATACCAGTAGCCTCAAGACAGGAAATCCTGAGTATTACTTCAAGTGAGAGCTTGGTGTACTTCATAGTTGTTTTCATGATGGTGTAATTTAATTCTTTGTTGCCGTAATGATAATTTAATTTGTCTAAAATTAAATGGTTTGTAAAGCCATGTAGTTCACTTAGAAAACATTTAAGCTAAAGCACAATGTAATGAATGGAAATGAGGGGCTGAGCATTAAAGGCGGTGGATGTCCTGTGCAGGGCAGGAGTTGGACTTGATGATTCTTGTGGGTCTGTTCCAACTCTGGATATTCCACAATTCCATGTTACAGCTTCTGCATCAACAGAGATACAGTTCTATAGGTTTTCTGATTTCCGAAAGTCTGTCTGCTCACATTGTTTGTAGGATGAGAGGAGAACCAAATGAGGACGAGAATTATGTGAGATGTAAAATTATGTTGAAAATATGCAAACTCAGTCAAACAGGTGCCTCTATAACCCCTCAAGAACCTGCCCTCAGCACAGGCACCCCCGGGTAGGGCCTGGGAGCTGCTTTGCTGTCTGTGGTTCCCCGTGGGTGAATTGGGTTGAGCCGTGTCAGACCAGCTGGAGAAATGAATCCCAGAGAAAACCAGAAGGCATCCCACGCAGCATCTTGGTTACTGAATGCGAAGCCTGGGATTTCCACCTAAAACTGCTTCTAGCTTCCATGCTCTTAGGGAAGATGTGGTAGGACTGAACCAGCCAACTCATAAAGCTGTGTATGGTTGTACACGAGGCAATACTTGGGCAATATCGTGACCTGAAAGTCAGCAAATGTAATTATTGACCTGGTAATGTGCATCTCCTGCAGCAAACAATGCCTAAGAAGAGAACAGATGATGCCAATGTGTGATTTTCCAGGTGGTCTTCACAGGGAAATTGAAGCTGTGTTTGAAACTGCAAGGGCAGGGATCTTCACTGTGAAGATTGAATCAACTGCCTAAACATTTAGTTAGGGAAGAAAATGCTTTGCAAAAAAATTTTTACACTCAGAAAATCTCTGTATATATTTATATCTCATGAAGGTACATTTTGCAAGCTATTGCAACATCTTTTGTCTTTGTCAAGTAGAAATTAATGAAAATTGGTCATTGTTGGGGGATGAAATTGTAAATAAAATGTCAAGACTTGATATTCCTTACTCCTACCTGAAGGACACGAATGTCATAGTGAAGTAATGGAAAAATGAGTCAGCAGGGACTCCTGTGAGCAGTGGGGACAGTTTGTGTCCTCTGGGAGAAGGTGTGTGGAGGATGTTTAGGGGGAAGTGGGAGAAAGCCAGACCACATGCACTGCAGCATTACTATTCTGGAAACCTTAGCAGTTTCAAAGGTGTCTTCTGTGCTGTGCAGCACAAGCCTGTTTTTCTAACCAGACCTATGGAAAAATACATTTTTCCACCTATTGAAGATCCATAAGATATTTTAAATACACACACATTGTAAGCAGTAAAATGATTTAAAGCCCTCTGAAATGAAAAGAAAATTTTATAGTAATTCCTCTAGCTTTTGGACTGGGGCCTTGAAAAAGACGACTTGTGGCAGAGATAATCCTGCTTTGTGGGGTTTTGGTGGGACTACATGGGGATTATTCAGGATATGAGTGAAACTGAGTTTAAAACATGGCAGTAATAATTAGGAGACTGGGAGTTGGTCATGTGAAAAGAGTTTATTAAAAAAATTTGTGCTCTCAGTTTGATGAGGCATGGGCTAAACTTATGATGGGAGTTGTTTGTTGGGTGAATTGTCTAATGATGCTTAAGGAGTGCTACACCCAAGAGGGAGTGGTCCAGGGCGGTGGTGGGGAGTTATGGGCTCAGGATGCAATAGTGAGATTCAGGAGTCAGTTGAAAGTGGCTGCTAAAGCAGCTTAGTGGTATGTCCTCAGAGATAGTGCCGGAGGTGTCATCATTGCTGATGGAAAAGTGTTGCCTAGTGTATCTACTAGCAGACGGGAAACAATCAAGGATGAGGATCTCACAGCGGGCAAAGGTGGAAATGCCCTTAAAGTCTTGATGGTTTTCCATTTCTGCAATCTCAGCAGCAGAAGTAGTAGGTGACCAAGCTCTGCTCTGTCATATGTTGTTGTTTGGACTAATTTTTTTTTAATTTGCAGAAGTGGAAAGATTTCAAGCACCCAACACCAGTAATTTCAACAGGTGCATCTCCAAAACAGTTCAGCATATGAAAAATTGAACTTCTCTGAAGGTTGTTTTTTCTTAAAGGTACTTGGTATGCTTGACCATATCCTGGCTACCCATTTCTATAAACAGACATCTGTCCAAAGGATGAGGCTTTGTAGTCATTTGCTTTGGATTTGTTTGTTTAAATGCAGTTTCTTCCTTCTCTTCTTCTCCACCTCTTTCCTCCCCCAGGCAGGTGGGACAACCCAGCACAGGGCACAGTGGCGGTGCTGTGACCCTGCAGCACCCAGGATGCACCCTGTGGATTTCCTGTTTAGGAAGTTTTTCCAGGCAGACCTTCCAGACGTTGTTCTTTTGAGGTGACAGTGAAAGCTGTAATGACAGTGAAAGCTTAATGTCTGTAAGAAACTTCTTTCTAGCCATTTGTTTTACTTAGGAATTTCAGTGTGGTGTTAATTAAGTCAGGATTTTGCACAACGATCATACGCTGTAGGTGTGTTCCTACAAGATGCAGCGTACTTGAAAAAGCAGAGAGGCTCCTATTCTGTCCCATTTTAGAGGCTGAAGAGGAGCCTGCTTTACCCTTTACGTGAAAGACAAGATAGGAAATGGGTCGTTAGCTTTCCAGGAAACCAGCTGACTAAATTCCAGCAGTGGTACGGAGATGAGTCCCACCGACTCAGAGGGACAGAACCCAAGCGCCTGATACAGCTCTGGAGTGAAAGTCTCAGCCAGTGTGCACAGAGCTGGCAGCAGGAGTGCTGCAGGATGGAAGAATGACTTGGAATTAATTGTGGAAAAGCTGGCCTTTTTTTGGACAGGCACTCAGACTGGATGTTGGATTTTCTGCTTTAAACTGTCACTTAACCTTCTGGTTTTAATTTGGTGCGTGACTGCAAGTACAGCAGGGTTCTGTACAAGTCTGGCTGCACTCCCTGCCTTTGCTCCCAGCCTGTTCCAAGCTGGGTTGTGCCGTGTTCTAGAAGTTCTGTCTTCCATTTTCTGCAGGTGAGCATGGCTGTGGCATCATACAGAGCAGGAGTGCCCCATCCCTGGAAGTGTCCAAGGTCAGGTTGCACAGGGCCTGGAGCAACTTCCTGGTCTAGTGGAACATGTCCCTGCTCATGGCAGGGGGTGGAATGAGATGGGTTTATGGTCATTCCAACCAAATTCTATGAGTGTGGGGTCTCTCTGGGCTTAATAGCATCTAGTTTGTAGCTCTTAGAGGCTGCTTTTCCTTTTCGTCTGGTGAGGTTTATGGTGAAAGCTGATTGGATTTATCTGCAACTCCCAAAATCTAAGGAAGAGGCAGAATAATATTTTCATTCACAAGCATGTATTAAATCCAGAATTCATGATAGTACCTTCTAGTCCAATCCAAATAGGAATAAATACCCACGGAAGGAAGAAGTGAAGTAAAGCGCACAGGAAATTCAGATTTTAATAAGCATGTAAGATTCTATTATATGGACCTTGCAAAGTTTCCAAGTTCTTGAAGACTGTAAGAAATGAGATTTTTAAAGGAAAATCCTTTTGGCTTTACTTGTTTTCTGAGAAGTTTTAGTGCTCAGAGAGATTGTTGCTTTTGGAGCCAGTGGCAGATTTTCATCCCATAGTTTTGATAAATGATGCCTGCCTGTGCTGGAAAGGAGAAGCAGCTTCTCTTTGGGTTTTACGGCCTTTAATTCAAGGGGCCAAGTGCTTTTTCTTACCTTTCAACTGAATGCAAGCAAAAGGCATCCAGGGATGTGATTGATGGAAAAGGTATTTGACACCCACGTGAACAGAATTTACTGTCCTTGGTAACTTTCAGATTCAGCTGTGGGAGACTAAGGTAGGATATACCTTCTCTGTTCCATTTCCATTGCTCAAATAGTCCATTATTAACTTCTCTCAAAAGCTCCACGAGCAATTTTGGAAGTTTCCAGCCATGTTATCTTGCACCAGGCATGGTCAAGATTTCCCTAATCAAAGCAGGAGGTGAAAATTTTCAGTTTTCATTTGTTAGTTTGTGAGTAGAAGGATTGTCTGTGATCACACCCCATTTACCTTCTGTATAGGGCTTGAGGTTTTCCTAAACCCAGAAATCCCAGTTACCCATTTTGTGTCCCAGAGCTGTGTTAGGCTCCGTACCTGTTCAGCAGGATCATCTCAAGCCCCTACACCAAAGCATCCTATATACAAGAACTACCCTTAAAGATGATGTGCTGCATCACTGGGTCTGAAAAACGAAAGATGGCTTTTTTCTGGTCTTTTTTTGGGTAGTGTGAGGGAAGGGAAACCACAGGGTTGTGGGGGAAGGCATGCGGCATTTTTCATGCTTTTCTTGTCACTGTAGAAGAAACTACGTTCAGTGTTAAATCAGGCGCAGGGATCAATGGAAAGAATATCTCAATACAAAAAGTGAGAAACAGGCTCATCCTTGCCCCAAATCTGTAACTGAGAGACACACTGTAAGTGTGCTGTCCCTTTGTACTTGATGTTTTCCAAAATCTTGAAGACTGGAAGTTCTTAAATTAGTGCTCTGCACTAATGGATGCATCTTTGGCATCAATTGTAAGACAATCTTTGCATCTGATAGACATTTTATTGGTATCAAAGGGAGAAAAAGCAAGCTCTGAGATGATGAAAGCAGCTTTGTTGGTGGTGCCTTTGAGCAGTGGCAGCTGCAGAGCCAGTATCTAGGTGGGGAAGGATGATATTCATAAGGAATGTGCTTTTAAAGTACAGCTTTTTCCTTTGCATGGAATAACCACGCTGTTCTCTTCACACTTAGAGAACAATTAAAAGTGGTTTCAAGTTTTTGAACATACTTGCAAACATTTTACTTGCTTTTGCAGTTAAAGGACAGTGATGAAACGAGGCCGACTCTCACATCAAAGCAAGATTAAAGCTTGTGCAAATGGCTCAAACTTCTGTGAAGAAAGTTTGCCTGCCTGGGTCTCCTAAAATCTTTATCCTGTGTCTTTCTAGTAGTCTTATATATAAAAAAAGTTTGCTGCTCATTCTATACTGAAGCTTATTTTGGTGTGGATAACCTAAGATTTCAGTGACTTCATTTCTCTAAGTATTTAATTAAGTGTTAAATGTTGAATTCATAAGCCTTTAATTTTCATGCTTCTGTGATATTTGTTAATAGGTCTGACCAAGTAGTTGCTCTCACACTTTGGGTAGTACTGAAGCTTTAGGCCAAAATATTTAGGTCATTGTAGTACTACTAAAGTTGTTATGTAGTTATTGCATCTTTTTTTATTGCATGTTTTTTAAAGCTAGGGAGTTGTCTTAGCTGCAGTGCAGGAAGCAGAAAACAAAAGCAAGGCTGACTCTTGGGCTCTTCTGAATACATGAGTAAGAGGTTAAAAGCAGTATAGTTTTCAAAAGTATGTTGATAGTTTTTGTATGGTTGAAATTCTTTTAGGAAACAAGTGAGATCAGGAGTAGAGTAGTTATTTTCTAAGTAAATTTTTTAAGCTGAAACTAGTGATTCAAGTGACCTTTTGGGTGCTGTTTGTGATGAGATTGGTTCTAAGCCTGTAGTTGTGCCATGCCCTGCACTCCGTGGTTCCTGAGGAGTGGGCAGTGCCGCAGGCATGACACCCACGTTGTGCATGACACTGTCAGTGCTTTTGTGCACTCTCTGTTGGGTGCCCACCAGCCCAGTGTCTCCCAGGTGGTTTTTGGGGTGTGAACGGGGGAGGCACCCCTACAGCTGTCGGAGCGTGGCCGCGGCGCTGGGTGGGTGCTGCTGCAGGTGCCTGGTCACACTCCGGGGGCTCAGAGGGACCTGGGCTGGGCCACCTTTAGGTCAGAGCAGCATATGCTGCTGTGGGACCACCTCAAGCCAAGCTGCTCCAGGGCTGGCACAGCTGCAGCCACAGGCTGCAGCAACTCCACTCCTCGTTGGAAAAGAGCAGCAGGTTTTCGGCTTGCTGCCCACTTTCTGTACCTTCCCAGGAGCAGGCCATGATCTGTCCTCCAGAAGGAATTCTGCTTTGGAGCTTTTTTGCAAAGTGAGTGTGTCAGCTGATCTCCAGGTTGGGCTTTTTACATGCCACTGCTTAAAGAGTGAGCGTGGAGCATCCTCCCATTAGCGGTGCCTGCCGAGAAAAGCCGCCCACGGCAGTGCCTGGCAGTTTGTGGGCTCTCCCCGACACCACCAGCACCAGTGATGCCTTTTCAAACCACAGAGAACTTGTAAGGAGATCTTTGGTAACGCTGTAAGACAGTCTGTTCATAGCTCCCCAAAATGCCAGTGTTTTTCCAGGTTCATTCCATGTTGTGCTTCTAGGGTCAGGGCACGTTTTGGGTGTGTAAGAAACACACAAATGGATTGCAACAGGTAACCTGCAGAAAAGGTCATTTACACCTCAATTCCACGTGGGCTGTTGTCTGTGGGGCGTATTGGTCCTCACAAGGAGTGTGGCACAGACATCATAAGGTAATCCTTGTTCCTGGTTCTTTACTGTGTAAGCAGGCAAAGCTAAAGCAGAGGTCCAGGGAAGTGAAGACATAGGACGAGGTTGTGGCAGGACCAGGAGAAGCAGCCCGTGCCAACCCGCAGATCAGGGACAGCCCCTGCAGCAGCTCCAGCTGCACCCTGCTGGTGGATCCCAGCAGGCAGAGTCAATGACTGACACACGTGCTGGGGACCAGATGGACCCTTAAGCACCCAGGACCATGGAATCATAGAATCATGGAATGGTTTGGGTGGGAAGGGACTTTAAAGCCCATCCAGTGCCACCTGCTGCCATGGGCAGGGACACCTTCCACTAGCCCAGTTTGCTCCAAGCCCCGTCCAACCTGGCCTGGGACACTGCCAGGGATGGGGCAGCCACAGCTTCTCTGGACACTCTGTGCCAGGGCCTCCCCACCCTCACAGGGAATAATGCCTTCCCAATATCCCATCTAACCCTGCCCTCTGGCAGTTAAAATCACTTTTCCTTGTTCTGTCACTATCTGCCCTGTCCTTCATTTTTTATAAGCCTCCCTAAAGTTCCGAAAGGCTTCAACAAGGTCTCCCTGAAGCCTTCTCTTCTCCAGGCTGAACAATCCCAGCTCTCTCAGCCTGTCACTAAATGCTTTCACATCCAACCTTAGAAAAAAATACATACAGCTTCTGTATGTTATAAAACCATCTGGGGTTTCCCCTGGAGGTTTATGTTCCATGTGATGGGAGCTGCAGGTTTTGCAGGGCTCGGAGTCCACCTCTGGCCATGCATACTAGATTCCTGCTCTCTTCCTGGCATAGCCCATTTACTACTGATTTTTGGTTCCTTGTGCTTGGGACCTCAGCTAAAAAAATTACCCTCATGTGCTGTGTCTGGAAATTTGCTGCCTGCCAAGGAGCTTTTCCTTGCTCTTTTCAGAGGTACATGGGCGTTGCTGCTTCAAATTTACAGAAGATGCCAGCACCATCCTGCCACTCAGCATCCATCTCACTCAGCCCCTCTCATCTCCTGTCTCAGGAAGGCATTTCTAAAGCTTTATGTGGTATTTCCCTTCCTCTGCATGAAATCACAGTTGCTGTTTGTGCTGTGATTCTCAGCAGAGCATTGTTGTGACATTGGTAACTGGTGACATGATCCTTGGAACAGGATTGGGGATGTTAAATACCTTGGGTGAACATTGTCTAAAGACCGCTTTGCTTGTATTGAGCATGATACAGAGGATGTTTATGTATTTTTACTTGATATTCCAGTATTGCAGTGATCACACTATAGGAAAGGCAAGTTTTCATCATCCCCAGGCAACGATTTAATGGCAGGGTCTGTGCAAAAGAAAGGAAAAAAAAAGTCTTTTTTGCTCTTTAAGGGTGTTCTGTAAAGTAATATCAGTGTAATTTAGTCTGCCAGAGACTTTCCAGTGTTTGCAGTTGCAGATGAGGCTTTGCCAGCCCTCAGCTGTCCAGACTGAAGTTTCCATGCTGAGCATCTGTCCCAAATTGCCATTTTGAGAAAACTGCAGCTAAAATGGATGAGGGTTTCGTTTTTTGGTTTCTTTTTGTTGTTGTTTGGGATTTTTTTGTTTGCTTTTTGTTTGTTTGTTTGTTTGTTTGTTTTGGGTGTTTTTTTTGTTTTGTTTTTTGTTTGTTTTTTGTGAACTAAGCTAAAGAAAACCTGTTTTCCTCTCTTTGGATGTTCTTTTGAGCAGCTCAGGCATGTCCTGCAGGGAAGGGAAGGGTTTGGGGGCCACAGAGGTGGAATAAGGGAAACTGGATGTGAGTGGGAAAGGAGGTTTCCAAACACTCCCCATGTTCACCGGCTGGACTAAACCCTGTTGTTTCCATGTTTGCCCTCTGTGCAGGCTAGAAAAAGCTGCAAAGCCCAAAGCTACCAGCAGCTGTTCACCCCCATGGGCAAAGCAAACACACCTTTGTATCTTATAGGCTTAAGTGTGAGTGGAAAAGCTCCATGGATCTGAAGCCCTGAACTCTTCACTGATGCTTGAAGGAGACCAGGGTGCAAAGGCTTATTTTTGGTGTATTTTGCTACTGCTTCATCCAGTAGAAAGTCCCAGATTCATTGCTTGGGTTTTTTTATTTTCTTCTGAGATTTCCTGTACACCTGCCAAGCTACAAAGCACTGTGTAAGCATTGCTCAGCTGATCTTCCTGCTGAGATCCTGTGCTGCTGTTTGATTTCATGCACGAGGAGTTATGGCTGTTAATTTGGGGCTTGACAAACCTTGTGCTTAATTTTTTTGGGAACTGACGATTTTGATGCTCTCCCCAAATTTCCAGCCAGGTTCTTGCTGTGCTCAGGCACTCAGCACTTCTCTAAATCAGAAAAAGAAGGTGGCAGAAGCCATGTGGGAGCTTCTCCTCTAAGTGACACGTGTTTCGTCCAGCTTTGCATTCTGTAGTAGACATAGATCTGGTTCTCTGGGGTGGTATTTCCCTGCTTTTAAATATAAATCAAGTTCCTGCTATTTCCAGCTCACTATGCCACAAACTTTCAGAGCTCTGCAATGAATGGGGCAGGTACCATATGAGGTTGATTAGAAGATGGTATTTTTAGGTGTGATTGTAAAGTAAAGTAACTTTAGTTACTGCTGCTTGTGCTCCATCAGTCTTTGTTCTGAGTCCAGGAAGTAGCAGCAGAACTACTGACACAAGGAGCGTGTGAGGTGGTGGTTTGTGAGTGTCACTTAGGGAGGGATGTCAGGGCTGCATCTGATGTGTCTGCAAGGAGGAGCCCCCAAATCCTTCAGATTGTTAGCTGGTCAAAACTGATTGTTGCTTTTATGGTGCTTTTGGAGGAGGAAAGGTCAGTCATAGAATGGCTTGGATTGAAAGGGATCCTTAAAGCTCATCTTGTTCCACCCCCTGCCATGGGCAGGGACAGCTTCCACTATCCCAGGTTGCTCCAAACTCTGTCCAACCTGGCCTTGGACACTTCCCCTGGAACAAAGCTGTTCTTTCGACAGGACAAGAGGAAATGGCCTCAAGCTGTGCTGAGGAAGGTTCAGGTTTAACATCATGGAAAGGGTGGTCAGGCATTGTCAGGGGCTGCCTAGGGAGGTTTAGAATCCTCATTCCTAGAGGTGTCCAAGGAAGTCCTGGACGTGGCACTCAGTGCTCTGGCCTGGTGACAAGATGGGGATCGGGCACAGGTTGGAGTCAATGGTCTGGAAGAGTTTTCCAATCTGAATGATTCTAGTATTCTGTGTTTCCATGATGTCCTTCCAAACCCAAGGGAAGCAGTGGGGAGGAAGAGTGCCCAGAACAAAATTGAGGCTATATTTGATGTGACACACACCCAAGATCTGCAACAAAAGAAGCTTCTGGGGAAGACTTTGGAGACTGGGCTTGGTGTGTTCATGGTGATCCCTTAGGAGCTGTGGCCACATAGTGGTGACATCAAAAACTGAGGCAGCACTGGGTTTGTTTGAGGAAGAAGCTGAGTTCTGAGTGAATGAAGGAGGCAGGCCCCATCTGAACTCAGCACCAACTTCCCTTACAACTGGAAAAAACACGAAGCAGCTCAGCACATCCCATACCAGAATGGAGATCACTAAAGCTGATACCACACTGGGAGACAAAGGAGTTGCTAGCGTAAGCAAACGTCCCACACCAATGTGTTGCTAAGAGTGTAAAATACTACATGGTAATTTTGAGCAAGAGCTTGTGGTTTGTTAGTTACTCATCTCTTGCTACATGGCTTTTCCTTCGCATGCCTTAAATATTCAGGCACCAGGAAGTGTGGTCAACTGAAAAGTTGCTATGCTCTTTCCGTAGCACTTGGCACTGGCAGGTGTTACTTTTGTGACCATAAACCAAATTCACGCTTGCTTTGGGAGGTGCTCCTAAACCTGGATCTCACAGGGTGTTGGGACTGAGCAGTGGAGGGAAGCACTGGCTGGGTTTGATTGTTACCATCTGCAAAAGAGCTGCTTTTAAAATAAAATCCAGCCTCTCTGACAGCTGAGTGTCTGGAGTTCTGCTGTTGGAAGGGACGAGGGGCTGCCCCAAAACTCAGGTGGAATTTGAGGATGCTGCACAGTGTTGAGTTTCTGTGGCCGTTGTGTTTGGTCGCCTCAGCTGAATCAGTGCCAGGGGTATGAGTGTGCACAGCCTTGGGAGGATGTGAGAGCTGCATTTCAGATGGGGCCCATCGCTCTATTCAGAGATTTAACTCTGTTTGGATGATGAGAATAGAGACATCTGTAAAAAGTAACAGTCCCCTTTCCTTCCAGAATAAGGCTATGAGCTTTCCAGCTGCTGGCTAAGACAGGTTTTCCTGTTGAAATAGCTTTTGTCTGAAGTAAGTCTAAAACAATATGGTTATAGTAACTGAAAATATTTCTTTGTCAATTCTAGTTGTAAATCCAAGTGTTTTGATTCATTGTTACTTCTTGTAGAAGTTGTTTGATTCAGAAAACCTTATGGAATCTTCAGTGAAGTGCCCGCTGCTGGTAAAATGTAGTTTTGCTTATATTCTGTATTTTCTTTTCCATATTGTGTGCGACTAATTTTCTTTTATCTTCACAGAGAAGTCTCACAATTCCAAAATACACTCGTGCTTTCCTTCAGAAGTCCCATCATCCTGAATAATACAAAGACAAGCCCATAACATTCATTCATGTGGTTCTTGTTTGCAACCACAATAAAATGCATTGTGCCATATATCTGTCAGCTGACACTATCCTATATTCATGAAATATGCTTGAGATCTTTTTTTAGTTCTGCAGAGTTTAAAGATGAGCTTATTAGGCTTCTCTCTGATGTGTAATTATTCTGGGCTGAATAATGTTAATCAGAATATATGCAATTTATATACAGTAGACAAGCAAGGAAGAGTGTATGTTTAATAAATGAGTTTGCCAGAGCAGATTTGCAAAAAAAAGTGGATGTAATGCACTTAAGAGATTTATATTTTCATTTAAATACATTTTTAAAAAAATCAAGCCATGTTTGCTGGCTCAGGAAAGTTTTATTTCTGTATCGTGGGTGTGTCTTGACTACAGTTCTGTGCTTTCTTTCAATTTCCAGATCTGGTATTTTATAAATCAGAGGAACCCTCGGAGATTAGGAGTTTAAAAAGCATGTCAGGGTATCTGCTCCATCTGGAAGCCAGGGCTGCATGATCTCCTCTGACTTTGTTGGTGTTGCTCTGTACTAGTCATTCTTGAACGAGATAAGACCTGATGCTTTCATGTTTTTCTCAGCAGGTTCTTCTTAAGCACAGTAAGCAGTTATTTTTAATACACCCAAACAAAAACTGTAATTTTTAGAACATCAGTTGGCCTTTAGAACTTCAGCTTGGCTTCAGGGGTGCTAAGCACCCACCTGGCACTGGCGGTTGGTACCAGCTGTTCTGGAAACAGGAGGAATTGCCTCACATCAGTGGCAGCAAAAGTAATTTCGAAAAATGCCTTTGAATTTTCAATGTGTGTATCTTCTTAGTGCCAGAGGTGCTTCTAAAGGGGAAATAATTACAACACAAGGATCTGACCTCGTTACTTGTTCAAAAGGAGTTGTAAGAAGGCTGTCATCTCCTGGACTGTGGATTTGTGGCTATTAGCTAAGGCACATGTCCCTCAGAGGGATCTGCCTGCAAGCCGCATTGGAAACCAGGATGTTAAATCTGAGGCCTGTTGTGCTGACCTTGGCATTTCTGAGGCTTGCAAAGAAAAAGTCCTGACTCCATTTAAGCCCAAACCTTTGGAGCCAGAAGGTTCAGCCTGACTGGTTTGTTTTTGAAGGTTTGGTGCACTTTTGCTAGTAAAGCTCAGAGTAGAGCAGAGACCATAAAATGCATTTTTTCAACACTGTCTATGTGTTTTTTCACTGGAAATTATAAAAACCCCATGAATTGTATTGGTGGGTTCTGTGAAGACACTTTTCCAGAATTCCTGGCTTGTTCTTGTTCTATCACCCTTTTCACTGCTCTGCTTTTTCCTTAATCAAGAGCCTGCCTGTTTGTGTGAAGCTGCTGGGTTTATGCAAAACCTGTGGTGAAACAGTTGGTGAAACGGTTGGCTCAGAGATGCTTGAAAGGGCAGATAGCAGAGAAACAGTGTCTCAGGGCAGCACAAAGTTCTGCTGTTGCAGGAGTAGCACACAGCCTGAGTAGCATCTCATTGGAAGGGATGATTGATTGTATAGTAAAGGTTTTAGGGAGTACTAATAAGGGGTAGAAAAGTCTCTGAAAGGTTGTTGTGGATTCAGGAGCTCTTCAGGGTGTTTTGAAGCCACACTGGATGCTGTTAAGTGAGAAACTATTTCATGGAAATTCAGGGCTCGTCTTTCATCTCATCAGGCTGGTGAAGTCCCATCAGCCCAAATGAAGACAGAAAATGGGTTTATGTGGTTTTCCTTGTATTTGTTTCTCAGAAAGCCACAGGCTGCCTTTAAGCCACCCTCGAAGAATGCAAACATGGCTTGAAATGTAGCTCTAGTTAGGAAATGCAGGCAGCCTTTGGAGGAATTCAGGTTTGGATGAGGCTCAAAATGAGCATTGTTAGACAGGGGCTAAATATGTTTAAAGTTGCATTACTAGTGATTACTTCTGCATTCACAAAGTGAAAATGTGATCTGATATACATAAATTTGCCAGATAAAACCCTTATCACACAGCTCTTGCACATTGCATTCTTAGAGCTGCTTTTTTCTTGGTGTGCTAAATAAAGCATTTTGGAAAACACAGAAAGAGGAAGAATTTAAGTTTTGATACAGACAAATGAAACATACTCTTCTTCAGAAAGAGAGAATGTATCAGCATCCACAGTGGCAGGAGCTCAGATTGGCTTGATGGGGAGAACTTCATAGAGACCTTTGATGGAAGAGCTGAGACTTACAAAACTGGAGTTCCATAACCAGTCATATAAAGGCAAGAGAGATGAAAGCAAACCGTTAAATGCACTGACTGAAGCATTGCCACCATGGATAGAAACCCAAGCTGTGAACATCTTCTGGTTATGTGTAGCCACAGGTCCTGGTGTACAGGCAGTTCAGTTTGGTTTGTCTGTACATGGAGGGCTATGAAGGCCTCGAGAGGTGCAGGGTCACTGTGAACCAGCGGGAGAGCTCTCACCCGCTGGTTCTCATTTCCCAATTAATTCTCAGGAACAAATTTCCTCTTCTTAATAATAACCTGCCCAGCTGCCTTTCTGAGCCCAGACCTCACGTGGTCCCACTGTACAAACACAGCATAGGGAGAAGGTGGTTTGGATTTGGTTTTTTCCTTTCAAGTCATGTTGTCACAAGCCCTTTTGAACATGAAAGATAAATGGAGAGGAAATGAGGCAACTTATCTCCTTTTTTTTTTCAAGAAGGAAGGAGCATTGAAACATTGGGGCGGAAGAGCCAAGCAGCCAAGGAGCCTCAAGCACAGGTTTAGTGAGAGGGACAATAGCCAAGTGGAGCTTCTTCCCGGGAAGTCCTCTTAGAAATGGAGAAAACAAACACCAGTGGTAACTCTTGTCCTCTTAGTGATGCTTTCATGAGTGTTGGAGGAACTGAAAGTGGTCCAGGAGGAAGAAGAATAATGCATAGCACTTGGCATGTCAGGTGGCTGGATGGAACCCCTCTGAGCTGATTTCGCTGAATAAAAGTGGACTTTGGTGAAACCAGCCCCATGGAGAAAACAAGGCAACTTGGACCTGCAGAGCTGTGTGTCACCACCTTCCTGTCACAGCAAGTGACACCGTGGCTGTGCCTGTCTGGGAGCTGCAGTCAGACACTCAGTGGGGTTCTGGCCTTTCTCTGAGTTATGATTAAAAATAGCAGCCTGAAAAAGAAAATAAATACTTTCGAACAGTGTGCTGGAACAAAGAGGCTTTAAACCCCCACATTTGCACAGGAGAGAATGTAAGAGGAGTCTTCCTTTGTGTGTGTCCTCTGTGGCATTTACATAAAATTCTTTCTGAACACAGTTCTTGTTTTCCCTTTTTCCTTAAATTCCCCTAACCTATGCCCTTGTAACCTGGGAGTATTTCTACCTCTGATGATGTGGGTTGCTGGCACTGGTGGGTTTTAGGAAGAGCAAACCTGGGGAATGTAAAGGTAATCCTTCATCTTTGATACTGCTGCAGCTGCAGAAAGTTAGGGGTTCTTTGGATTTTTGCTTGACCTCTTTTCAAGATAAAATTTTGGGAATTAGTCTTGATTTGGTAGCAGAAGGTGTATTTTTATTAGTTAGGTCCCAGCTTTAATTTAGAAGGAATCAAAGGCATAAACTCTGCCAAGTAAGGAATGATTAATAAAGTTTAATGGGTCCTTTTAGCTTTGCCAAAGAAAAACCCCAAAATGTTTAGATAACTTTGTTTTATTCTTTTACAGTGCTTTGGAAATACTGGGATCTTGATTATGGCCTTGTTCAACTTTGAATGGGAGAAAAGAGGGGGGAGGAGGCCACTGGCAGGTCTCCCATGTTGAGAAGCCCCAGGCAGCCAGAGGGCCATCTCCCATCTTCTGTTTGTCTTTTCCCATTTATTTTGTTTTCATTTGCCTCATTTTCTCTGCTTCTTCCCTTGAGTTGTCCCTGGACCAGATTTAGCAGGGGCTTTTGGAGTGATTTCATCGGTTTCACGAGGGAAGAGGGCAGTTCTGTTCCTTTTGCACCCATTTCACAGCTGGAAGAGAGCAAAAGGCTGTGACCTATCCTGAAGGGGGACTCTGGGGCAACAGCAGCTGCTATAGGAGAGTCAGAGTAAAGTGTGAGCGAGAGAACCAGACCAAGACTGAGGAGTGAGCGGAGATGTGGTCAAGGTCTCCCTTTCCAGCAGCATCAGTGCATCTTCCTCCCTTCGTGCCAACCCTTTCTTGAAGGCGCCTGGATCAGGGGGCTGATGCTCTGGTACCACTTCCTAGTGTTTCTGCACTAATTTGAACTATAAAGCTGATCTGTTGCATCACAGAGCTGTAGTTTCCCTTCCCCATCTGTAATAAGCATAGAAAAAACTTTTACACAGGGTTGGGTGAGCAGCTTCATGTAACAATTATCCACTTGTCTTCTAAACTCTGTACCTTAGTTGATACTTTTCAGCAGCCGTGCAAAGAAACCTTTCCCACAGGAGGAGGAGCCCACGCTTCCTCCTGTCTCTCCTGCAGAGTGAGAAGTCCAGTGAACGGTGTGGGTTTCCTGAGGGACATTACCACGGAGTGGTAGAGAAGGGTTTGTTTGTGAAAGGGGAGACCTTCATTTGCATGAGTATAGACCCTTTTAATGCTTGGCAGTATTCCTTGCAAAGTGTGAATGCAATCCTTTTCTTAAATCAGTTTATTTCTAAAGATTTAGCAAACGTTTTTAGAGTTATTATGTTATTTTTCTGAACATGAGACCAGACTACCAGCAAGGAGAGTTTGTCTAGTTTGTCTTAGCTAAGGCTTTGAAGAATTAACCACAGTTTAGTGCTGTGGAACATTTTTGTCTTGTAGATTGTGTCAGCCTTGAACAATTCCTGCTGTAGCATCTGCATGGCCATCAAAGTCCATGTGACATCAGAAAGTGATCCCATTGTATCACCCTGCTGTGTAACAGCAAAATATATAACAGATTAAAGAGATTTTATAAGCTTCACTCGAACGTCTAAGTTTTATAAAGTAAGTTCTCCCATCCTCTGCCCAGTGTTTGGCTCTGACAATAGTTACATTTTCCTGCAGCCATATTTCAGTATTATAACATGAAACTAGTGAAAGCCTGAACAAATGACTAAATATGCACTGCAGAGGAAAAACTTTTCCATTTTTGTTGTTCAAGCTCAATGTGAAGTGGGAAGTTGGGTAAAAAAATTCTTTGGAATGTGAATTGCATTTTACATACTCCTCTTCCTGTATTAAGAAGTTTTATTAGAAGCTTAATATTATATACATATATATATAAATATATATATATATATTTGTCCTTTTTAAAAGAGGGGGAAGAGGAGGAGGAATAAAATCAATTATCGATTTTCACGAAGAGTTCGCTTTTTGTCCCCCTCAAAATCCCCTTTCACAGTTGCTGCCTTACACAGGACCAAGTCAAGGAGGTGTTGGCACAAGCAAAGCAAAACAGGTGAAATTGGAAAATGGTCCCAACTCGCACAACTGTGACATGGATATGGCCTTGGGCTTCAAAAATCTGAATGGTACTTGTTGTTTGGGTTAAAATCTGTGTATTTACCCAGGTGGTGTTGTGGGGTTCAGAATGGCAAGAAGGGGCTCTGAGGCTGAAATTATTTCCTGTGATAAAATCAAGTGGCATGGTTGTGTTGGGAAGTCATTAAAGTAAATGTCCTTGCTTTGAGACCTCTGTTTAGTTTTGAGATTAGTTTTGGTTTTACCCTTCTTTCACATAGGCTTAGCTGAAAATCCTTTGCAAATCATGATATTTACTCACTTTCAGTGTATACAGGAGCCAAAAGAGAAGCAAATGCCTTAGAATTGATGAGGAAAATTGCAAGAAAAGAGGCTCCAATGTTACCGTTATTCTCATTTCATTACTCTGTTTTGTGGGGTTTATGTGTTTTTTGAAGAGAAATGGAATAAAATCTTGCCATGGAATAATGGCCTATGCTACAGTGCTTAAAAAGTGATGCCTTTGTGGGAAATACAGTACTCTGAGGAGTCCATCTGGGCTGATGGCGAAAGGAGTTGGAATGGTGAAGGAATAAAGGGAATTTAAGACTAAGGTAAGGAAACCTCAGCATAAATTAAGCCCCTCATGGAAAGATGTGTGTGTACTCATAGCTTTGGCCAATGTCATGTACTCCCTGGAGTAATTTTGTGATAGAGCCATGTAGTGTGGTATAATAAGGCAAAGTAATTAAGAAAAAAGAAATTAGTAAAAATATCTCCCAGATTTGTATGAGCACATGCCAAGCATTGCATGGAAATAATCTTTTGAAGGTGTGTGTGTCTGTATAAATATAAATAGATGTATATATATATGCAGAAAAAAGCTTTGACTAATGTCATGAAGGTGGTTATTTCTGTTATCTGTGTCTTTTTGTCATTTTGTCTTGTGGATGGTTGGGCAGTGAGGTAACTGTCACCTGAAAGGGAGGGAAGAGGGAATACAGCATCCTGATTTAAAGGGTGATGCAGCATTGGCTTACATTTTTGGAAAGCTCTTTAACTGTTCCCAAGAAACATTTTTGTGTGGCCTCCCATATTGTGTAACATGATGCTGAGGTCTGGATTGGAGAAAGCTGCTCAAGATATGCCTGGTGTCAGTGTCCCCAGGAGTGGCTCAACTTGTGGCTCAGGGAGTTGAAGAAAAACCCCAAACTTGAAAACCATTGACCTTCACCAAATTTATTTACCACAGATCATAGTTTAGTTTCGCGTGACCCCCCAGGAATTAGATTGGGTTCATTTGGTTATTAAATCCCAAGTCCTTCTGGTGCTGTGAAAGAAGCTTATACATAAAGTCTTGTCAGACCTTATTCTAGTTGAATCTGACCATGAGTAATTGTTTCTAGACAGAGCGTTGCGGCTTCTAACCCCATTACCAAGAAAGGATAGATTTCAGCAGCCTTTGAGATAAGCTTATCTGACACAGTGTTAATCAAATCCTTGGCTTGTTTCAGCCTGATTAACCACAAGCACTGGCCTTTATGTAATTCATTATTATTAGGATTTTTTTAACCTGACAGAAGTGCAAAGGCAACTGGTGAAATCTTCCTTCTCCCATAAATAAGGATTGGGCAGTGGGAGCAGGGGAAGGGAAAGCCGGCTGCAGGAATGAGTCTCTGAGTTTGTCCCAAGAGCCACTCTGTGTTTGTGCAGGATCTGCGCTCTGCTGTTTGTTCTTCATTTTTAATAATCAGACAGCATTCAGAATTAACTTAAACCAGCAAGCTCCATAGTTACATCACAAACCACTCTTCACAAAACAAGCGTTTTTTATAGAGTGCATGAGGTCTCACTCAGCTCAATCTGCTCCCTCTGAATGCGAGATGCTCCGAAGGTGCCTGGGAACAATATAAGTATGTAAACCTACGGAAATCTATGAGATTTCCATCTCAGTATAAAATTCAGCCTCATGTAGCAGAGCACTTGAGGAAGAGCAAAGTATAGGGGTAAAATTGCAGAAAGGGCGATCTGCAAGGTTGGAATGGAGCCTGTTATTTTTGGCACCTCCTTTGCCACAGATCACGTCTACATGAACTTACAAATGTGTTTGTTTAGCTTGCTGTGAAACAAAAGTTTTGCTTCTGGTGGAGCACAAATATCACACCCACGGTCTCAGCTGCCAAACTTGTGAAAAAATCTGATTTTTTCACAAGATAGCATCGATTTTTTCACAAGATAGCATCAATTTTTTCCTATGGAGAAGATGGACTAAGCACCCGAGGAGTGCTATATGCTGAGACTTGAGGAGAGGCTGATCCAAGGTGTGATGGGTGTTACCCACTCCTCTGCAGTGAGTTTTGGGTGACTAATAGGGATTTTGCCAGCTTGGCAAACAGGTGATTTAAGGGTGTGTGCATGCCACTGGGGTTACGGAATTGTAAGTTTTTATTGAGAGCAATCTCCATTAATATAAACCAAGGCTGGGATAAATAATTGGTTTCAGTATTTTACCAGGTGCAATCCACACGTTCCTGCATGGGAAAAAGGGGTGGCTCCACCAGAGCTGCTGGGTTTGGCTGAGTGCAAACAAACCTGTGAGAGGTGATCCAGCCAAATCAGAACCTGAGATTTGTGTCTGCCATCCCTTTTTGTCATAACAGGTACTAAGTCATGACTCAGAATAATTGAAATACTATTTCTACAAATAAAGATCAAACTGAGTTCTGCTTTCAACAACAAAGACAGTAGTTTACATTGCCTTCCTGGATAAAGTCTGGGAGCGCTTGGACTTAAACACTTCCTGGGTGGTATTGTAAGTACTGCACAAGGAAGAAGACTGTAGGAAAGAGGGAATCACTTGTAAATCCCACTACACTGTCACGTGTCCCAGAGCACTGGAAGGTGTTGGGCACTGTCAGGATATGCCAAACAGAATCACTTTTACAGGTTTTCTGGTTACCAGATGCATTTAACGACTGTTAATGATGTTTGCAGTGAATGGGTGATCTGAGGAAAAGCAGTTTTTATGGTGAGTGGCTGCTTCCCTCTCTTCCTGTTGAGCATCCAGCCCATTTCAGAGCTGCCAGTACTGACATCCAGCTTTCAGGGCTTACGTAGAGCATCTGCAATTTCAGACGTTTACCTCAATCAGAGTTGTGTTTTTCTTGGACTTGGGATGAAGTCATCCCAGGAGCTGAACACTGGAATTATTTTGTTAACTCATTTTGCTGCTGCCTTGATGGGCTATGAGAATAAGGCTGTGTTTATGGATAGAAAAATGGATGGATGGATGGATGGATGGATGGATGGATGGATGGATGGATGGATGGATGGATTGATGGATGGATGGACAGTAGTAGTTGTAAAGCTCAATTTGCATTAACGCACACAGTATATATAGTTTATCTGGTTTCTAGTTTGTCATTTAAAAGCATGTCCCCAGTAGTGGGTTACATCCTGGCTTGTGAAGCACTGTGTGGGTATGATCAGCTGATCATTTTAGATTGTTTTCTGACAGCTTTGCTCATGGCCTGGTGGAGGAAATAAGACAAAGTGATTTGTTCCTGTTCTGTCTCACTGCTTTACTTGTTTGAAGTGCTGGGTGTACTGACATTCAGCACACAGAGTGCCTGTTTCTTTCAGGTTTTAGTTTGTCCAGGATTTGTTTTAATACAGCAAATAATCGACTTCTTTTATGTCTCCTGGGGCTTAAATGGTATAAGAAGATACATCAGTCCCCAGACCTCCAAAGAGATTCATATCACTGATCGTGGTATATTTGGAAAACCCTTTCCAAAAGATGCTGAGTGCAGGCAATTGTGCTGTGAAAGGGAAGGATTGTAAACATTTTGCTGCTCTTGGAAGGGTCATCTTACTGCCAAACACCAATATTTAAGTGAAATAGCTTTTATGGCAAGTCCTTCCATCTTTCCATTCTCAAGTTCCAAATGGCTGAAGTTCTGGGAGAGTGAGCAATCCCTCTCTTGTATGCCAGCCAAGAAGTTATTGTTTTCTGACCTTTTTTCCTGAGTTTTCCTGACCTGCGCCTGGACTGGCCACGTGGCAACATGTTGTTGAGAACAGGGAGATGTGGCAGGGTGAGCTAGATAGGCTGCACTGGGAGCCAGTGGCTAGACCAGCAGGAATTCATTCCTGGGAGAACTTGATGAAGAGTGCCCTTGTTTGAAAAAGCTGTATGTCAGTTATTTCAATAAAAGCAGTGAAACCCGCCCTATAAAGTTGGGTATTTGAGGCCATTCTGTGGGCCCGGTGACTTGGAGTTACATACAAGTGTCCAACATGGGTGACACAATTAAGAAGGTCAAAGGCAGGGGAAAAGCACGAAAAAAAATCTGGGGATGATTACTGATTTCCAGGGGGGCAACAGGTAGATGTTTCTTGTTTCTCAGTGCAGTGACATTTGTTTTTAGTCTTAAAAGAGGTATCATAACTCATGCTAAAGTTTTGTGGTCATGTGCAAGGGCAGTTGTGCAGAGCAGGAAGTGCATCATGAAGCATTAGCAAAGTTTATTCTGAAGCAGGATCTAAACCCTCAGCCAAGGAGGGACAGACCCTTGCCATGTTAATTTGACAGAAATCCTTCCATCTCCATCACAGTTGTCTTTTCCTGGTGGTAATTTCGGTTCATGGAATCGCAGAGTATCCCAAGTTTGAAGGGACCCACAGGGATCATTGAGTCCAACTCCTGGCCCGCCACAGGACCAAGAGGTTGCATGCAGGCTCCTCCTGGAGCTGATCAGGCTCCTCATTCTCCTAGGATAAACATCCCAGCTGCTGAGATTCAGATGCCATTTATATGGGCTGGAGCTGTGCTGTTGCCAGAGCAGCCAAATGGGAAAGTTGGCCGTGCTCCATAAAAACAGCTCTGACTAAGCCAGCCACACTAAATTTGGAAAAGAATTAGGGGAACTCATTTTTCAACTGCCCTGGAGTATTTTATCTCCAGTTGCCCCATGTTATCATTTCATGGGAAGAGTTTCTGTTACTCAGGACTGTTTCCATCATGTTTATTTTCAAATAGCATATTTTTATTTTCTGTAAACCAAAAGAGTTTAAAGATCCATTGAGGAACAATGGATCAAGGGTCTGTCTGCTTCTCTTCCCACCCTCAGGTAGCACTGCAATTCCTGTTCAGCCGAGCCCTGCAAGGCCAGGTCCTCATGTGGTGCCACTCATAATCTCTTTAAATAAACTTTTCTTCTAATTTTAAGAGGGAGGAGTACTTTTAATGCAAAGCTCCTTTGCAACAAGTAGTGTGAAGATTGGAAGAAACAGCCAGAAGCATTTGCCTCTTGATTCATGTTTTGGTTTGTCATAAATATAGTCTGCACATAAAAATTACATCATAAATGTCCTATTTCTGACGTATATGTTGTGAATTGCAGTTTCTTTCCCTTCAGTCATCATGCTTTAAGCTGATCTAAGCAGTACTGACAGTGAAGAATGACACTTCTGAGGCCATTTAGCCTTAATTGAAAGACTTTGCCAAAATTACAGGTATTTCCTGTGATTGTTGCAAGTTTTTCCCAACACCAGAATTTTATTCTTTGTCCCACTTCCTCTACAAACTTTTACTGCAGGATGCAGGCAGTAGTCAAGAGAGATGCAGTGACCCAGAGTCCTCTGTAACAGATTAAGAGGCTGATGAGAGCTGGAAAAGAAAAGGCCACGGTGCAAAATAGGGGCAAACCCTGAGCAGGAAACTCTGCCGGGGCTGGGGCCAACAATATCCTACTGCTGGCTGGGACCAGGAGGAAAAAAAATGCTACAAAGAAGGTTTTGGGAAACTTTGTCCTTATTTGGAGAATAAGACTATTCCTCTGCCCAAAGCAGGCTAGTTTTTGTAGGGCTGGGATATTCTGCTTTAGCAGCACCATATCCTGCTATTATACCCAAGCACATCCTATAATCAGTATGTCTCCAAAAATCTGTCTGAAAACTGAAGGTTTGGAGTCCAGATTGTCACCAGGTGCTGTCCCACAAGTAACTCTGTGAAAGCCATACATAAGTGGTGAATTGACTGTGCTCCTGACATCCCTCCAGCCGAGTGGGATGGTTGTGCCAATGCTGAGCCAGCTCCTCCATGTGCCTGGAGAGGGCTCCAGGGCGGCAGGTTTGTCTCCCAGTGCTGGTGTGGGATTGGAATGGGGCAGCAGTGGGGCAAAATGGGCTTCCAGTTCAGTGGAAGGCAGCGATCGCATTGGTGCTTATGAAGGAGAAGGCTCTAGCTCACCCCTCTGAGCTGGTTACACGGGAGTGGCTGGAATGAAAGGTGGTGTTATGGAACGGAAGCGTTGGCATTGCCCCTGAACTTGGGGGATGCATCTAATTCTTCATCACACTGGAAATTCAGCTGCAGAAGCAGAGGAGCTGGCATGTAGGCTTGTCTTTTAATGCACATCCGTGTTAGGAAATTACGGATAAATTCATAGAATCCCACAATGGTTTAGGTTGGGAGGGATCTTCAAACCCATCCAGTCCAACGCTGTGCCATTGGCAGTGACACCTTCCACTAAACCAGATTGCTCCACACCCCGTCCAGCCTGGCCTTGAACACTTCCATGGATTCCATTTCAGGGATGCTGTGTACCAGTCCTGGTCTAGGAGTCCCTATAAAGGCATTCAGAAGTCTTAGTCTGGGAATTACCGTTTTTTTCTCATACAGAAAATTTGATGGTGTTCCCCCCCAAGCAGAAAAAAATGAAATTTTGAAAGCATCAAAGTTGCTTGAGATGTGAAATTACATTTCCCTGTTGTATGCTCAGAAAAAGCCCTTTGGCATGGAGCTCCCTAATACCAAGAAGAAATGGATCTCTCCAGTATCCAGGATGTTTGGGATGCTCTCCAGATCACAGGCCAGGTTCTGGTTTTTGCATTGCTACAGACTCTTTCAGTCACATAGATGCACATGCCTTTAATTTTAGCTTCACTTCCCTGTCGGCAAAGCACCATTATTTCTTTGGTAGGGTTAATGAGTTAATTGCTTGTAAATTGTTTTCAGATTCTCAGAAGTGAGACCTCAGTGTGTTTATCGCTATTGCTGCTACCCATGAGATCTTGATCACAGTGAGACAATACCAGATTAGTGTTTATTGCAGCATGACTGAGGATATGTTTACATTAAAGCAAAGATGAGACTGCAGTGCCCAAGCCTAGAAAAAATCCTTTGTAGAGCTTTGACTCAGCTTTAGAATCTCAGTAAGTGATAAAATTGGCTCCTATGGCTGAACATTAGCCAGTGTCACTGGTTCTCTTTGAAAACCCTTTCACCCCTTGACCACCCTTGGCTCTGGGGCAGCATGTCCCAGGGAAAGGCAGAGAACATCTTTCCTTAGACAAATGGATTTGGGGAATTCTTTGCTTGCTCTTAGAAGAAAAAACAAAGTCCCAAACCCAAAGTTTTCCTGGACAAATTCCCTCTGAATGCATCTCCAAGGCTTTCCTGATCTGTGCAGCAAGTGGTCCTTGGTACACTCAGGCCGTCTTCTCATGTAATCATGGAATGGTTTGGGTCAGATGGACCTTAAAGTCCATCCAGTTCCACTCCCTGCCCTGGGCAGGGACACCTTCCGCTAGCCCGGGTTGCTCCGAGCCCCGTCCAGCCTGGCCTTGGACACTACCAGGGATCCAGGGGCAGCCACAGCTTCTCTGGGCACCCTGTGCCAGGGCTTCCCCACCCTCAGATAGAACAATTCCTCCCCAATATCCAATCTAAACCTACTCTCTGTCAGTGGGAAGCCATTCCCCATCATCCTGTCACTCCATCCCTTGTCCAGAGTCTCTCTCCATCTTTCTTGTGGGCTCCCCTCAGGTACTGGAAGGTCACTATTAGGTGACCCTGGAACTGCCTCTTCTCCAGAGAGAATTTGGGTCACTGGTGAGAAGTGCCTTGGTTCTGTGTTACAGGTTGTGAAGCCATGTACATGAAATACATTTAAATCTCTGTTTCACCTCAGGGAAAACAGAGGCCACCATCAAGAACTTCAGCCCCCACTACCGCCGCCAGTATGCCGTGGCTTTCTGCAGGCACGTGCAGGAGGAACTGGAGCAGCACCGCCACTCCCAGTCTTGCTTCCTGAAAACCAGGGTAGGAGGACACTGATTTTCTTGTCTGTCACCCAAGTGCACACTGCAGTTTGTATGTGCAGCTGTTGGATTTGGGTCAGTTCTGTTTGAGATGGAAAAGTTTTATCTGGGTGCAGGTTTGAAGTTTTATTTTTGAAAATTCATCTTTATTTTGGTCTTGTTTAGTTGTTTATCGTGGCACGAGGAGAACCATGATATGAGTTTCCGGTACAAAGAGTTGGACATTTGGACTAAGCTGGTTCCTTCTTGATGATTGCAAGGTTCTGCAAAATCTAGGGACAGAGATCATACTTTCAGGGAAGAGATTATGTAGGAAACATAATTAATCCTGTCATCCGTGGCTCAGGGTTCCTTAAAGAAGATGGCAATAATTCCCTCTGTGGAGTGAACTATGGAAAGCTGGTTTTTATTAGAGGGGAGATGAAAAGAGAGACAAAAGTCCCTTTATTAGAGGAAAATGCAGAGAATCAGCCTTCAGGATTAAGAAGATAAAAATTTCAATGTTCTGAACATACTGGAAATCATGGATTTCCAATGCTCTTGAAATGAGTAGGTAAAGCCGTGAGGCAGGATAATAGAAGAGCTGTGTCTTTCAGAAAGATGCATATCAGTTACTACAGCACAGATGCAAAAAAGCATTACAAAGAAATTATGTACTGGAAAACAGGAGGTGGTGAACTCCAAGTCATCTTGCAGGGGTTGGAACTAGATGATTTTTAGGTCCCTTCCAACCCAAACCATTGTAGGATTCTCTGATCTTGCATTCAGCATGTCAGCTGAAAGGTACATAAATCTCTGTCTCAGAAATCTGGCAGTGTTTTGGAAGGCAGAGCTCTTCTGCTGCCTCCTCACCTCAGCTACAAGAATTTGCTTGTGTCTGTAGAACCTTCTGAAATCAGAGATGTTTATGACTCCAAATTGCATTTGAAGGCTCAAAAGCCCTCGGAGCAGCATAATGGAAATGTAGAAATAAAAGCTTCAAGATGGTCTGGTGCAGAGGAGTCTCAAATGTCACCAATTGTCCCTGTAGCCCGCGAGGGAAGCCGGGACAGTTCTGTATGAAGCAGAGCTGCTGCACTTCGCTGAGGACCTGAAGAAGTGGAAGGACAGATACGTCGTGATCAAAAATGACTACACTGTGGATTTCTTTGAGACCAAAGAGGTGAGTGCTGCTGTCATGGATCTGCTTGTACACTCCCAGATAAACCAATAGCAAGTGGATTTGCTGCTGCTGCCTTGCCTTCAGCAATAGGAGGTGAAACCTTGTCCTCGTCAGGGTGGCTCCAGTGGAAGCCCCACAGGGATGGCTGAGGGCACAGCCAAGTGCCCTGCCTTGGCCAGATACGTTGGAAAGGACTAACAAATCCTTTTAACAGCACTTGAACCTTCCTGTGCTTGTCTCAAAACACTTCTCATCTGTACATCCCTGTAATACATTCCTGTGCTCCTGGGGTTGGATCTGAAGTAGCAGGGTTTGGGTAGCTCCAGGCTGACTAAAGTGAAGGTTTTTGTCTGGAAGCTGCCATAGTCAAACTAGTCCTGGCTGACAAATCCAACAAATTGGGCTCAGGAGAAAATCCCATCCTTTTTCCCTCCCTTCTATCCCTGACTCCTCACCACAGCAAATAAGCACTGAGAGGATATTTTCAAACATGTTTTTTACATTTAACCATGTTTTAGATTTGACATGCTTAGGGAACATTTCCAAAATTCAGCCTGACAAAAAGATTCTCCCTTTGGGCAATATCCCCATGCATTAGAATCACAGAATATCCTGAGTTGGAAGGGACCCACAAGGATCATGGAGTCAGCTCCTGGCTTTGTCAGTGAATTGTGTATTTTATGTTTTCTCTCTCCTTAAATCTCTATTTGACAATACTTCCTCTTTGTTGATTTTCCAGGCCTACCAGAAGGGAGCCAGCCCTAAATATCACATTCTTCCTGCAGGAGGCAAAGTCCTGACTTCAGAAGAAGATTACAATTTGCTGTCTGATAAACATTTTCCAGACCCCATTGGTAAGTCCTGCTCAAAGCTGAACAGCCAAAGCCCAGGCTCTGTTCCTTACTCTGTTCTGGGAAGGCTTTCAGGCTCCACTTTAAAATGTGGCAGCAGAAGATGCCCACAGCCCTCTTCCCAAGTCCAAGCATAGCTCCAGAGAAGATGAACACAGCAGATGCTGTAAGCCAACAGTCAGAAAAATGCTGGCTCCCTTTCTTCCCAGCATATCGGCACAAAGCTGCTGGAAGCTGTGCACAAGCAAGGCAGGAACCACAGCACCATTGTTCTCGGGCTTTGTTAATATTCCTGGTTTATTTGTTTCCATTTTTAGATGCCAGCTGTCTGTGTCCACTCACAGCTGATAATAAGTCCCACAGAGAGGGCAGGAAGGTGGCTGCTTCTGAGTTTGTTGTTTCTGGGCTGGGAACTGCTGTGGTCCTGCCTGCCCCCACTCCACCAAGATGGAGAAAATTCAGGCTTTACAGGAGCGGGTGTCACATTGCAGAGTCAGATTTGGAGAATGGGATGCCACATAGCAAAAGGGCAACTTGAAGACAAGGATTTATTTTTTGAGTCCTTTAAATCCTTAGGATTTAAAAGTTAAGTGCCCTCTCACACCCTTTCCGAAGGCACAGGGTGGTCAGAGGGGCTTGGAGGTGTCCTGTGTGTGTCACCACAGCTCTGCAGCAGTTGGGATTGAGTGATGTGGAGCACCCCAAAGGTGCTTGTGGGCTTCCCAAGGCTCTTCCTTCAAAACGAGCATCACTTCATCTTTATGGCCCTACTCTCTGTCTGTGTGGTGCTGAAGACCCTCCGAGGTGGACATCTTGTATCTGGGCTCTCGATGCATGTCAGTGACTCCAGACTGGGTTTGGTCATCCCTAAATTTGCAGTCCAGCATCCTCTGTGTGTAGGGACTCGGGGGAGGTGGGAGCTGGAGGTACTTGGTGCTTTCTTTACATCATCTGCAAGGGCGTGAAGTGACAGTTTTTAAGGGCAGTTGTGTGTGGAAGTCCTGCAATCAGGGAAAGCACTGCTGTTCCAGCATGGTTTATTTAATGCAGTTTGTTTCTATAAGAAAGTCCATATGCTCCTAAATGGTCTCTATGTGGAACAGACCAGAGCTCCCCACTTATTTACTCATTTGCCATGAAAACTGTTTCCCTAGCAGCTGCAATCCAGTGAAATAGTTTCTTTGAAATGTTGCCAAAACTCTGTAGTTTTTTGCCACCTTGAATACAAAGCAAGAGGCCATCAAGTTGCTGTGGTGTAACACAGAGAGGTGGTTGATGTCAGCTAAGTGTGCTCATCCCAGCCGTGTCCCCCTGCCCTCTGTGCCCAATCTCCTGGACTGGGAAGGAGGTGATTAACTTGCTGGGAAAGGTCTGGCATAGAACCACCCCCCAGGAAATCTGCAGCTCTCTAACAGAGGTGTTTTTGTGCAGGCTCGAGTGAAGAGGCGGCTGCAGCCTTCGTTCCGCTCCCGAAGGAGTTCCCGGTGTACTTGTGGCTGCCCTTCTCCCGGCACAGCTACTACTGCTTCCCAGAGCCAGGGGCACAGAGACGCTTCAGCGCCGTGCTGGGGGACTGTGTGAGGCATTCCAACCACGGTGAGCGCGGGAAGGGGCTGTGTGAGGCATTCCAATCATGGTGAGTGCGGGAAGGGGCTGTGTGAGGCCTTCCAATCATGGTGAGTGCGGGAAGGGCTCAGCCTGGGACAGTGTCACCCACCTGGGACATGCGGGAATGCTGGAACAGCTGCAGGAAAATGCAAGTCACTCATGAAAGGTGCTTGGGTTCAGCACACAGAGGAATGAATCAACACAGCCCTGCTGCTTGCTATTCTGGGAACACAGTTAGGTGGGGTTTGGGGTGCAGTGGGGGTGAGCTCGGGTAATGGTACAAAATCCCTAAGAGGTGTTTATTACTAAGGCACAGCAAACCCTTACCTGTGTTTGCAAGCTGGCTAATGCATCACAGCTATAGAGTCAGGGATCATGGAATATCCTGAATTGGAAGGGACCCACAAGGATCATGGAGTCCAACTCGTGGCCCTGCACAGACAATCCCAAGAATCCCACCCTGTGCCATACAGGACACCAGGTGTGTACAACATGGAGGGAGCGCAGTCCCCCAGTACATTCCTGTGTTGTTACACACACATCACTCCTGATCAAACATTTGGCCTTTCTGCAAGTGTTTCAATGGCAGCTCAAGCCCCAGCCATGGTTAAGTCTTGTAACTGGTCCATGAATGGTGTGTAGGACACAGCATTGATTGTCTGCACAAAGATAGATTATAAATGTCACTTTCTGAGTAGGTTAGACTAGAAAACTTAAAAAACCCCTAATTTGTGACTTGCTAGGGTTATAAAAACAGCTTTGCTCCCATGAAAGTGGAAGATCATTTATGAGTTGGATCCTTCAGAAAAAGAAATGCTTTCCTGATTTTCAGAAGACTTTTTTTCCACCAAGATGCCCTCAGTTCCTCACTGGTCTCCAGTGTCTTCCATGCCTTTAGTGTCACTTTGGAGTCCCATCCGCTCCTGCTGCCCTTGGTGGGAGATGGGAACACTCAGCAACTTCTCTAGCAATCTCAGCTGCTAGGGTCTGAAGCCCAGGCTTGTTGATAAATGAATTATGAGTGCAGGGTGTGAACAGTCCCTTTTATTTACAAAAGTGGCTCCCAGTGAATGATTTTTAGCTGTCACTTTAGTCTCGTGGTCATCAGCTTCATCCCATTGCCCTCAGGCAGCTTTCTCCTGCTATCCTCCCTGGATCATTCTCAACTGCCATCTCTTTTCCTTTGTCTCCACTGCGAAAGGCATTCCTGGTTTCCTTTAGGACTCCATTCCCATGAAGAAAACACACACGACTGCATTTCTAGGCAGTTTCCTAAGGTATGCAGTTACTCGTGTGGTGCTCAGGGGTGGTTGGTTTCAGGGGCCTTCTTCACAGGACACGTGGGATTCCTGATCCCAGTGCTAGCCAGGTGGTGTACATGCCCCATTCCTGATCCCACTGCTATCCAGGTGGTGTACAATCTCTAATTGCATTCCCAGTGCTATCCAGGTGGTGTACAGTCCCCATTCCTGATCACAAGGCTATCCAGATGGTGTACAGTCCCCATTCCTGGTCCCAATGCTGTCCAGGTGGTATACAATCCCCATTTCCAATGCTATCCAGGTAGTGAACAGTCCCTGTTCCCAATGCTATCCAGGTGGTATACACTGCCCTGACACTCTGGACGTGGCTCCTCACTGCGGTTTGGTAAGGAGATGGGGACACAATCAAGTTTTCCTGGCACTCCATGACTTGAAGCCTGTTCATGATGGTTGGGGATTTTAATTTCTCTCCTGGAACAAGTGTAATGGGTTTGACAAAGCTTTTGGCAGCCTGGTTTCTCCTTAAAGTTCAGCACATCACTCTAGGGGCCAATCCTGAACTGGCAGAAGCGGGGATTAGATGACCTAAGAGGTCTTTTCCATCTCCAAAGGCTGTGAGTCTGCACTTCATTATACTTCATATGGCTCAGCTATTGCTCATTTATGCATCTGTTCCAGGATTTATCCCTCTCAGCTTTTCCTATGGTCCAGTTTTTATCTGACAGACAGTGCCTCAAGGCTCATCCTTACTTCTGCCCAACAGGGTGAGAAGCAGATAAAGACAGTCTGGATTAGGATCTACTGTTGCACCAGGAAAACAGTTTTAACAGCTGTCAGGGAAACAGGAGCCCCTTTTATGTGGACTTCTTGGAGTTATGTTATCCCCTGGAGACGCAGGTGCTGCAAGTGGAAAAATGATCACTGACAAGCACCTCAGTAACCTGAGCTCTGCCCTTGGAGAGAATTTTTTCTCCAAAGACTTCATATTGATTCCTATTAATTCTCACATCACTGAAAAATATGAGTTTATTAATACTTTTTAAAGTCTTTTTTGCAAACACTTCTGCTGACAAAAACAGGTGTCTGAGCAATCTGACAAAGTTACAGCTATGTGCAGCAAAACAGTGGGTAGTAAGGATTGTGGTAGAAAATCTGACTGTGCTCTTTCATTAAAAAACAGTTGAAAAGAGAAAAGAATTGTGAAAAATCCTTCATGTTTGATTGTAAAATATAATTTAGTGGGATAAGGAGCACGGACCAAGGCAATACTCACTCCACCTCTTCCCAAAGTGCCGAGTTCCTGTTTGCCAGGGCAGATTTGGCAAGGGCAGGACAAAGACAAATGTCATGTCTGATCAGAAGTAGCCTTTCTGTCCCTGCTATGATCTGCCACTCCTGGAAAGGAATGTGTTGCACTGGGCTTTAGCCAAGGACTTGGAGGAGTTCGTGGGTACAGTGTGTTTTCTTTCTCCCAGGAAGCAGAGTTAAACACGGAAAGCTGGAGTGAATCAGCGCTGGGAGCCGCCCTGGCATTCAGCTGCTTCCTGTCCTCAGAGTCCCTCTGGTATAAATACCCAGCCCAGCCTGTGTTTCTGGGATTTCTGGGCAGAGCAAAAGTGTTGGGATTTAGTGAGCACCACTGGGAAATGGCATTCAGATGTTTGGAGTGTGGGTTGTTGTGTTGTTCCCCTCTCGACTTTCCTCTTGTCTTTGCCCTTTATACTCATTGATGTGGGCTTAGTGGTTTGAGGAGACAATGATCTCCTTCACCAGCAGTGGAACATGAAGATCAAATGCTTTTTGGGTTTTAATTTGTGAGGTGGTGTGATTAGGGCTAATTAGTGAGAAGACAAGTACCCAGGGAGCAGTAGAGGAACCCCAACGGCCTGGTGGGTGCAGAGGGTCCCCGGAGGGGGCTGCTGACTGTTCTCTGTTGCTTCCAGGGAGCCTATTCTTCCCAAGTGTCTCTGCAGGTCAGACCTCCAGCACTGTAGGATTTTTAAAACTTCTCAGCTTTTTAAAGAAGCTGTGCTTGAGTTTAGATGGGATGTGGAGGAAGTGGTTTAGCATTTTCCTCCAATTTCCTAAGCTGCTCCTGCCAGGTTACATGGGGGTGGCAGCATGGGATTCTTTGGTTTGCCTTATCTCCATGATCCGCTTTGATCCACAGCTTGGACTTACCTCGTTCCATCTTGCTCCCCGTTTCCTTACTGAAATGCTGAGAAGTGCACACCTCAAATTTGGGGGAAATCCACTGCTGAAATGGCCACCTAGCCCCCAGTGGAGATGTTCTATCAGTTCCAAAATGGCAACAGTGAGGGAAAGGCTCAAAATACTCACAGGGCTCTAATATTAGCTATTCCTCAGGTTTTAATCCTTTATGTTTGCATACTTTGAAAATCGGACTGAAGTTTCTTCTGAGTACTTCTTGAATTAATTGGATTTTTTGGAGGTCTTCTTGCTTCCTATATGATGAGTTTCACTCAGTATTTGCTTTTGGAAGTGGAGAACCGTGACCACTTCGTGCTGGGATAGAGGGAAGTCTGCATGATGGGAAGGAAATGACAACTAGCTCATTCTGGGAGACGCAGAGTTTCACTTCATGATTTTGTTTTCTTTTGTCTGGTTTGATTTCACATCCACATCTTGACAATCACCCTCCTGACACAGGAAGCTGAGGGACTTTCAAAACCATACCTTGTAATCTCCAATTTCAACAGAAACAACAACAAAAATCATTTTGAGCAATAAATATATTAAAGAAGTATACTAAAGAAATACATTGGGCAAGAGAGAAAGACAAAATGTAGTTTAAAGCTCGTGCAGGGCAGATTTTTTTTCCTCCATCTCTGACCTTTAGGGTTGCCATTATCAGTGTCTGCATTTTCCTTTTCAGCTCTGAATTTATCTGACAGTTGTTTTTCTCATTTCTAACTTTCTATGTTACATGTCTATAGTACTTGTATAGGACTTATCAACTCTTGGACTAGAATTCAGAATGATTTCGGGAGCACTGATAAAGGTTGAGAAGCTGACATGAAATCCTGGAGCTGAGGGATGAATGTGTCAATGTCTCTCTATATACAGAGCAGAGCAGCTGTCGGGAGTTCAGATACCACTTTGGAAGGGTTTCATGCCACAAACAGGGTGGCCTTTCTTCCCCAGAGAGGGAGATGAAGGGAAGGATTTTCTTGTTGCTTGTTTCCAATGGATGTGGAAGAAGCAATTAAACAAGAACTGAGGAAGAAATTGCTTTTTATGACATTAAAGAAAAATGTCCTTGTTCACTGGGATGAAAGTGAGGCCTTTTGGAAGGTTTGTGTGGTAATTTGGGGTGGGAAAAAGTAGAAATGGAGACAATTTTTAGCCCTTCATCTACCAAGACTTGTGTCTTGGCTCCACTCAAGCAGCTGCTGAACTTGGGTTAATTAAATCCCTTTTTGGTTAATAAGATAAGACCTTCTGTGATCCACATGAGTGGCTGAGACCGTGGCTGGTCTTTCGCCAGGCATATGAGGTCCAAACAGACTTTTCAAACTGATATGTAACCATGCATAGGAATATTAATGTTGTCATAACAGACAAAGCCATTTCACTAGAAATAACTTTGATGAGGCTTGTGGGGTGTTAAAAAAACTCACTAAAACTTTTAGGCCATGATATAGAATTTTTTTGTATAATTTAGAATATTTTGCTTGAAATGAGACTATTTCTCCTCTTTCTAGGATGTTTTTGCTCTACAGCATGAGTTCATTCAGTCAGTGTGGCTTTTGCCCTTCTTGCCAGCCTAGTTTCCTACACTGTGGTGAGGATTTTCAGTCTGTAGGAGTGACATTCATTCTGAAACATCAAGATGATGAATGTGCTAAAATCATAATTGCCTTTACATTCTTCCTATCCCTCTCACCTCAGTCTGATTATCTTCTTCTTATATATTACCAAGCATGGGCTGGTGCAGGGGAGCCACTGCCCTGAGCTCACCACCCCAGCCTGTTTTAGGAGCTGTGAAGCCTCATTTGTGCAGAGAAAGGTGGTGTTCAGGCTCCAGCTTCAAAGTTCTGCAGCAGAGAAATCACAGAACCATGGAATGGTTTGGGTGGGAAGGAACCTACTACCATGGGCAGGGACACCTTCCACTACCCCAGGTTGCTGCAAGCCCCATCCAGCCTGGCCTTGGACACTTCCAGGGATCCAGGGGCAGACACAGCTTCTCTGGGCACCCTGTGTCAGGACCTCCCAACCCTCACGGGGAATAATTCCTTCTCAATATCCCATCTAACCCTGCCCTCTGGCAGTGGGAAGCCATTCCCCCTTGTCCTGTAACTCCATCCCTTGTCCAGAGTCCCTCTCCAGCTCTCTTGGAGCCCCTGTAGGTACTGGAAGGCCACAATAAAGTCACCCTAGAGCTTTTTCTTCTCCAAATTCCCACCTGCTCCAGGAATATAGTAGCTGGTTTGGAAAGCACTTGGAAAATGTCAGAAATAAGTGATACTGTGATTCTTTGTGTGTGTTGATGTGTTCCTTAATTTTTTAGACTATGAAACCCACAGCTGCTGGTCTTCCCAGAGGAGGTTCATTGTGCCCTGTCTGGTGCTGCTTTGAACAGCTTTAATCTGGGTGCTCTGTGCTGATAACCAAACAGTTAACCCTGCTCAGTGTTGGTTTGGTGGCCACGGAAGGAACTTGTGCTGCAAAGCTCTATTTGCTATAAATACAGTGTATTCTTACAGGGCTGTATCATGTTTGGAAGTGACCTCATCTAGCTTCTGTTGGTGGTTAGCAGCTTCACACCACATGCTCTGTGGATAATGTGACAGCACACTGCTCGCAGGAAATCCCCAGAGCTGGGAGGTTGATGCCTCTCAGGCCCAGGGCACCCTATATATTTCACTTTCTTCTCAGTTTGGATGCTAACAACACAGGACAGCATTTTGTGAGGGTAAAACGTGTGTCCTTTTATTTAGAGGGTCATTTTCAGCTGTTCTTGAGCCATGTCCCGAGCCCCAGGTAACCTCCCTTTTCCTGAGATGCAGTTCCTGAGCTTTCCTCATCTACCCATGTTCAAAGCATGTTCCTTTTGTCACCTGCCATCCCGGTGGGTTGGGACCATTGCTTATTTTTTGGAGACAGAAATTTCCACAGTTTAATTTTGATTGAGTTGATGGCCATGGCCTTTTTACCAGCTGTCCGTGGTATCTAAAAAGCAGCAGCTCTTAAAACATGCTGGAGCTCACGTGAGCTCTTAGAAAGGGAAATAATTTTTTATCATGCTAATTTATTTTTATTTGAAGGGCGTCCCCTAATTATGGTGCTGGAAGGTTGGCAGAGTGGTTCCTTCCCTGCAGGAATGTCTCTTGTTCCCTGATGGTCTCCAGCTGCCTCCACCCCAAATCCTTGGGGGCTGGCAGAGTGGGAGCACTATCTTTGAAGTGCCAGTAGAAGAGTTGGCATTATCCTGTCTTTTTAGTTGGTTTAGGGTTGTGTATTTTTTTTTACCAGCTTTTATTTTAAAAGAACTAAATTTTAAAAAAAAATCAATTAGAAATTTATTATTTTTTAAATTACAGACTGTGTATAGTGGAAAGCAGGGGAAAAGCAAGAGTCTAAATATACTCAAAAGAAACAGATGCCAAGGTGAGAGGGGAATGACTTGGAAAGATGAGAAAATTGGGAAAATGTAATATGCATTTCTTAGCATGAAATCTATTCTCTTGAGGGCAGCAGTGTCTAGTGGAAATAAGAAGGGGTGGAAGCACCAGCTTTTGAGCATGTGCTTCAAATTCCAAATATTTCTTTATCTGCCTCCTACTCTCTATTTGTAACATCACAAGAAGGAAGGCCTTGCACCAATACCTGTACTGAGATTTTTTGTGTCCCAGGAAAAGGCTCTATAAAGTGACCAACAAGAAGGAGTTACGAGAGATGCTTTGGCACTGCCTTCACCAGAGCCAGCTCTCCATCAAATAGATGAGGAAGCAAGGAAATAATATTGTGAGATCACCTAAAATCAAATGCAGTTTTTACTCATTTATCATATTCCAAAAATTAATGGTAAGTGACATTGTCCTTCTCAGTGAAAGGCCACCAGACTGGACTCCTTGGTCATCTTCATCTCTTTCCAGTGATTGTCCTCCTGCCTTCTCCACTTCTTGTCCAAAGTCTGTGGCTTGGAATGCTTTGAGGGGATATTCGTGGGCCCTGCTGTCTTGTAGGAGGGAACTAAAAAGTTGTGAGTTTTTTGTATCGGTTGCAAACGTCTTGTGTTGGGAAGAGACATTCGAGAGAGCTGCAGTTCCCGAGGCTGGTGGGCCTGATCCTGGCAAGGCCTGTGGGCCCTGACATGATCATCTCTTACAAAAACAGCCATCACTGGGTGCCACATTGCTTTAATATCAATTAGTTACCTGCAGGAAGAATTCCAGGATCATATAAATTATATTCCCTGCTTGCAGGATCTGGCTGGGATGCTGCAGGAAGCAGATGAAGCCAGGGTGGATTGCTCCTGTGCTTTGGTGGTCAGATGAAGGGCGTTATGTCAGAGTCAGCATTTCTTTAATTAAAACTCGTGGTCCGTGAGCTCAGACTTCTGGATTCTGGTTTAACACTTGTTCAGCTACGTCTTTGGGCCTCAGCCTTGTGTGAAATGTCAGCCAAAAGGCTGAGGTTATTCTTCGTGGTGGAGCTCACTTTGGTAAAGCACTTTATCCACAGTCAATAGACCCCTTCACTGTTACTGGACTGCAGCTGAGTCCAACCATTAACCCAGTTATGTTCACCACTAAACCATGTCCCCAAGTGCCATTAGTGACAGTTATTGTTCAGAGGGACACGCAGTTTAAATGGGATGTTGAAATAATCACTTTTTAACAGCTATGTCAATGTTATAAAGGCATCTTCCTTTGCTTGTAATTAAGAAAAATCATCATCTGAGTGATTAAACCTCCTCACCAGCAGCACCAAGGCAGCGGTGTGCAGATGCACAGTTTAAACTGGAATGTTCAAATGCAGATTTCATATTATGTGGATTTGTTGGAAATCCAGTTTAAACCAGAGGCAGCTGGAACACTCAGCCTCTCTGGTAATGAGGCCCATGTGTAGAAGTTCTTGCGTAGAGCTCTTCAGTGACTGACTGGTGTAAGACCAGTTGATCTGTGGCTGTGGATGAGACCAAATCCACCAGGGCAGTTAATTCCTGCCGCTGTCATTGGACACACGGGAAGTGTTGATGAATCACAAATGGACAGCCTGTCCTGAGGGGCTTTAGCCATGTCCATCTCCAAGAGTGCAGCTGTCCTGCATGGACAGGGCTTGGGAGAGCCCACAGGACGTTGGGAATGAAGATTTGCTCATCACTCCCCAAACATTCACCTGCCAAAGGACAGAAGGAGCAGCTCATAGCCCAGGGCACCTTGTTAGGAGACTGCCAGTCCCAGGGCAGCCCAAGCATGGGAGACAGCTGAGACTGGGAACAGGACCCTCTAAGTTAACTCTTCTGCACCCAGTGCAGGTGCTCTCAGAGGGTGTCCAGTAGCCTGGTCCTCCAGGTATCATTTTGATGAGTTAAGGTTTGACATAATTATGCTTTTTAAAAGAGAAATTATTCACTGCAGAGAAGCTCCTTCCTACAGAAAGCTTTCTGCCGTCCTAAACAAACTGAGCCATGCCATTGAGACATGTACAGGTTTGGGGAGATTTATAAAGTCATGGTGCTTCCAGTTGTCCTTCCATCTCCCAAAGTCAAATGGAGCTTTATAGCAGTTACTTTTGCATTTATAAAAGGAATCTGTCGTTAGCAATATCTGTTATTGAAATTGGGCTCTATGCTTGGATATGTAGAGTCTCTAGGTAGGTTTTCTTTTTTAAAAAATTAAACAGAACAAACAGAATTTTGTTTTAATCTCCACATATAAAGGATGTTATGTTCATTAGCAGCTGGAGAAGGTGCTTGGGTGATTTTCCAAGTGCAAGGCATCCTGGATTAAGCACACAGTACCAGTCTGGGTACCTGTAAAGCCTCACTGGCCTTTTGCTGGAGGACACTCAGTAACCTTCCTGGCTTTGTGTGGGATTTGGGTAAGGAAGACTGCAGCCAGCACTGCACCAAGCTGCCCTAAGCTGCTCCCCTCCCTACAACCAGCAGGACACATGGATCGCTCAGGACAGGTGCCAGGATGGCTGAGAGGAAGCCCCTGTGAGGGCTTCAGGAGAGGGAAGCGCCTGTTGTGCTTTCCCCTGATGAACACTCGTCCCTGGCACCGCTGGGCTTTGCCACCTGCCCCATTTGCAGCTGCAGCTCTGCTGCCATGGCCCACGGCCCAGCTGCTCCCTCGCACGCGAGCGGGGCTCCCCCAACAGCTGAGCCCTTGTTTCCCTGGCCTTGCTGTGGCTGCCAAGCCACCGCCCTCCTCCAGCCTTTCCATGGACTGCTGGATGGGATGGGCAGAACCCTGGCTCTGCCCTGCTGAAGTCATGCAGGATGTGCATGACAGCTCCTTTCAGCTGGGTACAATTCCCTTTTCTTGACCCCTGTCCATGCATGTTGTTCTGTCTCATATGCCTCGCCAGCAGCTTCTGCACAGCCTGACACTGGATGGATCTACTTGTTCAAAGCCTTATCACTGAGGCAATCTTTTCCTCCTATGGAAAGTGAGAATGAAATTGCCTAAATTAAGCAATTGTAGCAGCCTTGAAGGATAAAGCTTCCTTTCTGCTTGGAGCTGTTTTTGTAGCAAGAGTGCCATGATTGTGTTTGTCCTGTGTTTACCGGCATAGGAAAGAATGTGTGATTGGGATTTTATGGCACTTACAGCTTGATTTTTTTCCCATGAGCTATTTAAATGAATCACTCTTGGATTTTTAGCACCTTCTTCCCACTGCAGTATGGGCTTGGGGACAGTCAGAGCAGAGAGAGAATACTCCCTTGAGCATGGATTTAAAACTTAATGATCTTAGAGGGCAGACTCTTGTCAGCACTGGTGCATCACCATCTCAGCAGGTCCAAGATCCAGCCTCTTGGATGGTCTGTTGTCCCTTTGGGTTAGGAGGGAGCACAGCTGTGAAGGAGGAAAACATGTGAGTCATGATTGAAGGGCTGTGGGAACTGCAGTTTTCCCTCCCTGCAGCCAAACCAGGACCTCTGCTCATCAAAATATGTTGAGGTTTATTTTGGGAGGACAAAAGTTTTTGAATGCAATGCACCACCTCAGTTTCTCAGGTGGAACACTCCATTCTTTCATTAAAATTGTGATCAGAGGATGTTCTCTCAGCACTGAACAGCCTGACTTACAACTAATACTGATATTTTAGCACCCTGGTTTGTGACTTGCTGTGACAAATGCTATAAATCCTGGAGGCAGCAGTGAAGGTAGGGTTGAGATTTTACCTGGCTGATTTTTTTTTTGTTTGATCATCGTATGAGCTTGGAGAATTTGTGTGATGTCTTTGGATCTCCAAATATCTGCAGATGAAGAACAGTATCAAGAGAGTGGCACTGAGAGAGTGTTTAGTGCCCCTCAGTGTGTTTAACAAACCTTCCTGCAGCCATTGCAGCCAGGCAAAACTCTGAAAGGGCAAATTCTGACATTTGGGCTCTGAGCAGATCTGAAACCATGCCGTTTTCAAGCAGTTGTTTTCAAGCTTCAAGGGTGAAGCCCTGATGAAGTTAATTGTAGGTTTCTGTAGCTTTTGATTTTGTTAAAGTGCATGGAGGGGATATTTCAGGCATTACTGTGGTGTTAATCCTCCATGTTTCCCATAAATTCTCTAATCCCTGCACTGCCCTTGGCATTTATGCAAGGCTTCTGTAAAGCTTCTCTCTTGAGCAGTTTCATGAGCAAGCCCAAAGAAGTGTTGCTTGACAAGCAAGGCTTGGGGACTTACTCCTGACTCTTCTCATCACAATTGTTTGTATGTATCAGTACCTTCTAAAGCAGCATAGTTCCCTTTGAGAGAATCAACATTCTTGTTCTTCCCTCCTTTGTTCTCAGAGTGCATAACAGGACTCCAGCTGCTCAAGGCTGCAGTAGAAAATCTTGGAGAGGGGACAATAAGCCTCTGTGGCTTTGTTTTCCCACAAGATAATAATCCTGACGCTCTCATAGTAAAGACACAGCACTTCAATCCCTGAAGTGTTTGGGGGTTGTTTTTTCACTCAGGTTTGCCAAGCAGCCATGTTTTGAGGCCAAGGTGTCCCCAGGCCACCACACTGTTCTCGGGAAGAGCTCCCATCTGGCAGCAGTGGCCTTGCACAATAACCTGATATTCCAGAGCTCTGGTTAAACATTTCTGAAATATTTAGGGAAATCAGCATGATCTTGTCAGGAGTTTTTGTTCTTAACTGGTATGAGCACGGTGCTTCTTTGCTGAGGTCTGTTTTGTTCTATATCCATGAAAAACCATCTTGATCATCAGTTTCTTAACAAAACAAAGGAACTACAGTATTATGGGGGAGTGTTAACTCGGGATTTAGCAATTTATCAAGGCACACAACTTTCCACTGAGCTGCCTGTCATTATTGTAGATCGAAAGAGGAAGAATTCCCAACTGTTGGCTCTGGCACACGCTGTCAGAATCTTCCCATGTGCCACCTTACATTGCTCACAGGTGTAAAGGCAAGGGATGAGCTTTCCTATGTTAATGCACTTCTAAATCTTAGTGAAAACCCAAGGTCTCCAGGCATTCAGGCTTAGTAAATGATTTAAAAATACTACTGCTAGGTGCATGTGGAGTGGGAAATGGATCAAAAAATGATGGTTATTTTTTAAAGGTTATTTCTGAGTAAATCCTTTATGTTACTTTTTGTTTTCTCCAGACTTTCTCAAACAGACCACGTATGAAGTGGAGGCGTTCTTAGAGGCCATTCAGTTCTTCCGGCAGGAGAAAGGTCACTATGGCACGTGGGAAATGATAACTGGCAATGAAAAAGAGGTAAAAAATGTATTCCTGATGGGGTTTTTTTGGCTTTGGGTATGGCAGCTCTGAGGATAGTGAAGATTATAAATTCTCTTGGCAAAAAAGGGCATCTTAAAAAAGAAAATTTAGTAGATAGAAATACCTGAGATTTTAAGAGATCTCTTACTCATATGTAAGTGATAATTCTTTTTTAATAAAAACTTCTGAAACAGAGTCTTGCATAGTTACAGTTACTCTTAAACACCAAAAATCTGTGTACTTCAGTTCTGCAGAAATGAAATGCTAAGCCCAGGGTCTGGGTCCATACTTGAGCACCTGGCTTTGGAGCACTCATGGTAGCTGAGGTTACCCCCCAATCCCTCTGGCATCACTCCACGTGTCTTTTAGGGCATTATTTGCACCCTGATTTATAATTTTTTTCCAAACACTGAGCACTCAGCAGCAAATGTTTACTTGTTTACTTTACTGCCAGCTGCTGGGTAGTTTCCTTGATTAAATCTGGCTTCCCTTTGGGAAAATGGAAAAAACCTTAAGGAGAGGGGTTTGTTTTAAGGAACCAGATTATTGTTTTAGAAGAAGCCTACCTCTGAAGTGCTAAAAAATGTGGAATCTGAAGAAAAGTCTGTAAGTCTTTCCCACTGCCATCATGTCAGTGATTGAAGTTCCCTGCTAACATCTGATAATAAATTCTTTACTTAAAGGAGTTATATGAGGGTTTTTCTCTTCTCCCCTCCTCCCTCATGTTATGGAGCTATTATAGTGCTAGTTTCATTTTATGTTTTATTTTTCCTATTGCTTGCCAACAACTTACTCATAACCCATATACCTCAAGAGAGCTGTAATCAGAAGACATCCAGCCTAGTTCCACTATTATCTTCTTAACAATAATTCATTCTGAAAGTATAATGTGTTCTCATGGCCTGCTTGGACCAAACATAATAATTCTTTTAGGCAAATATCCAAGCTGAGTGAGTGGTTTGGATCAAGCAGGCTGAAATTTGTTGCTGTAAAAGTCCCTGCAGAATGCCAAGAAATGTATTTAATGACACTCATTTGTGGTGGCCGAGTCCCCGCAGTGTCAGTGCACAATGGGGCTGCGGCATGGCTGGAGTGGGAGCATGAGCCCAGGCACCTGAGGGGAGATCCACCAATGCCCTAAAAATGTTCCCAGAGAACTCAAGATTCTTCACAATATAAAATCATGGAATCACAGAATATCTTGAGCTGGAATGGACCCACAGGGATCATCCAGTCCAAGCCCTTTCCCTGCACAGACACCCCACCAATCCCACCCTGAGCATCCCTGGGAGCATTGTCCAAACGCTCCTGGAGCTCTGGCAGCCTTGGGGCCGTGCCCATTCCCTGGGGAGCCTGGGCAGTGCCCCACCACCCTCTGGGGGAAGAACCTTTCCCTGTTAGCCAACCTAACCCTCCCGTAACACAGCTTCGTGCCCTTCCCTTGGCTCCTAAATCTATTTGATCTTTTGTCACGTTTATTATTTGGGATAGTTTGGGTTATTCATGAGATCTTTTTTAAGGAAGCCATTAGTTTAGGACCTGAATTAGTGAACTGCTTTTGACAGATATTTGAGTCAGCAGAGCTGAATCTGAAGTGTTGCTGTAGCATTATCTATAAGTACTTAACTTCAATGAAACCACAATAAAAGTGTATTGCATATTTGAGGTATATTAGAGGTATATTACAGCACGGTATTGCGTGTTGTATTTCTGCAGGGGCTGTTTATGCCCTGTTTTACACTGGGCTGCTGTCAGAGCCCTTCTTTACTTGTGCTGCTCTAGTTCCTGCCATTTCCTCTGCAGGTGTTGGTGCATGCCTCAGATCCCTCTGGCAGCTGTAATACATGAGGTGCAGTGTCTGGAAGCACTGACATGAATGAAAAAGCCCTGGCATGATGAAAATGGAAAGTTGAGGGGTATTTTTGCACTCTGTATTGGCTCAGCCAGCAGCTGGGTACAGCAGGGATGTGATCCTGAATGTGGACTGCGCTGGGCTGTTGGTGCAGCTTTCTCAGGCCAGAGACAGTGTTTATAAATCAAAACATGGAGAGGGAGGCCTAGACTCCCAAAATCAGATGTATATTAAGTCATGCATATTTATTTGGTGCATTTGAGTGGGACAGGTAAGGAAGGAGTTGCAGTTCAAATCCAGGCAGAGAGAGTGCAAAGCCTCTGCGGGTAATTCCTGGCAGCTGGGAGGGACAGCTGAGCCACTGCCTGCACACGCCACTCTGTGCTGCAGGGCTCAGCCTTCAGGTAAAGAACAAGGTGTGAACTTGTCATTTTCATCTCCTGACCATACAGATCCTGAGCAACCTGGTGATGGAGGAATTGCTGCCTAACCTCCAGACAATGATCCTGCCTAAAATGAAGGGAAAGAGGAATGACAGGAAACGGGCCTGGTTTGGGGTAAGGACTGACACTTGCAGAGTAGCTGTTGCTCACAGCAACTCTCTGTGGGTGCTGATTCTGAACTCTGCTTCTCAATTTGATTTGGGTCCAGATCGTAGAGGAAACCTATGGCTTAGTCCAGCAGCAGGTGGCAGAAGGATTAAGTACCTTGAAAGAAGAATGTAGAGAATTTGCAAAAACTCTTGAAGGGACCATTCGTTCAGACATGGATCAGATTCTGAACTCCAAGAACTTCTTAGCTGGAAAAATCAAAGGTTAGTGGAGGAATGGCTGTGCTTTGGAGCAATTCTCCAATGTTTCCCATTTGCTCAAATTACCAGATGTGCTTGTTTTGAAATCCTTGTGTGTTTTGAGAAATCCAACTGGAGACACCAATTTTCAGAACACAAATGAGCCTCTGCTGCCTTTGATGGGAACTGATACCTGTGGCCACTGTCTGTGAAAATACCAGGTCTTCTCGAATTGGAGCTGACAGGTTTTGAGTATCCTGATCGGAGTTGTTCATTCTGCTTTCATTTTCACTTGCACAGCCTTAGGTAGTGAAGATACAGGTCACATGAGCATAATTAAAAGTGGAGTGGTTTTGACCTGATCTCCAGGAATGCACCACAAAACCAGGTTCTGTTTATGTGATAAGTCCATGGGCTTCCAAAGAATATTTAACCCAAAGGGCTTCTTAGGTGGTTTTTAATTAATGTGAAGTAATCATAATTTTGTTATGAATATAAAAAGGAATGTAAAGAGCAGGCAAAATGTTACTGGTGTTGCTTAAGCTGGCAAATAAATAAATAAATAGCTGGCAATCATACTCAGAGCTGCCCTTTCCTCCGCCCTCATGGTGCCCCCAGTTGCCAGTGTTTGCTTAGGTGAGGCTTGGGACAAGAGTTTTCATTGTCACTCATAAAGCTGTGAACTCCTTTCACACTCTCATCACCTCTGTGGAGGTGTGACTCCAGGGAAAAATACGAAATCATCGCATTAACTGTAAAGAGATAAGTTCCAATTACTTTTTTCACTAAATGCAACTGTTGTCCTGTGTGACCTTCTAGCAAGTGTTTCTGAGCCTGCCCAGAAGTGCTGCACAGAGAATATCCAGCCATTTCTCACCTCCATCCTGGAGGAGCTCATGGGCCCCATCAGTTCCGGATTCACGGAAGTGCGCTCTCTTTTTGATAAGGAAGTGAATGAAATCATCCAGGACTTCCAGAAGACCAATGACATTACCAGGCTAAAGGAGGTAAGACAAAACAGAGTTGGAGCCTTTAAATCAGCACAAGGACGTTCTGGCTAGGCCTTGGCTGGCAGCAGGATTTGCTTTCCCAGATGGAAGCACATGAGCACTTGGTTTTGTTGTTTAGAAAGTCTTGTGGTATTTGTGCAACTGGAGTGCAGATACCAGAACTTGGGTTAAAGCCGAATTGTTACATTCTCTATTAAAAATACACCTCTGGTTGCTTTCTCTTGAAACCTGCACGGGAATGCAGAATGTGGATCAGCTCATGACCCTGCCCTTCAACTCGGTGAAAATGGAGCCCTGCTATCTGAAAGTGAACCTGCTCCAGGAGCTCCTGCAGGACCTCAAGAGTCGCTTCAAGGTCTATCACATCGATTTTGTGATTCAGAGGACACAGAACTTCATGCAAGAGGTACTGTAAGATCCAGTTTTTCCTCCTGGGAGAACAAGTTAGGTTTGTCCTGCTAATCTGCTTCAAAGTAATCTTGATAAAAGCTGCAAAAGAGCCCCAGAGTGTCTCTCAGGCAAGGTACAGATAACAAAACCTGAGAAAACCAGCTAGAAGCTGCTTGATACTTACATTTGTGAGGCTGTGTGTGTGTGAGTCATTCAGCAAGGCATGAAAATTTTGGATGGATCATCTGTTCCCCTGAACTTTCAGGTTCTGAATTCCCAGTGTCTCAGCACCTGAGACAGGTGTGTGTGTAACCAGTGGGGTGGCTAAAATTCACCTGATTCCCTTTCTCAAGGCTTGATTTTTCAGGATGGGTCTTAAAAGTGTTTTACCAAAATGGAATGTCTTATCCTTGGTAGTTGATTTTCTCACTAATATAAAGTAAAGCAATTAATGTTAGAAACTTGGAGACAGACGATGTCTCAGGGTGTAGGTGCTTTATTCAGCCTCACTTTTCAGGGGACTGGTGGAGGTGACGATATCAACTAAAAACTGAACTCCACCTCTTTGTCCCCTCTTGTGTGTGTTGGTATAGGCTATAACTCTGCTTTGCCTGGATTCCTCTTGGGTGCCTGGCCAGAAATCTCTGAAGAGCTGGCCAGCAGACTGATTTCAGTTGCCAGATCACAAGGCACATTTGGCCTTGGAGCTCTAAATTGAACCCTGTGATTTTAATCTGTATTTGGGAAATTTATTAATCTGCTCAGTAATCTTGTGAAATGGAGCTGGTCCAGATCTATGGAGTGGAAGTTATGAATATGGAAAACAAGTGTCTAGGACAGTGCTGGGATAGGGTTTTCCTAAAAGCAGCTCTTCTGAGTACAGCCAGGACCAGCAGCCAAGGAATTATTCAGAAATAAAATTCTGATTTCATGTCTGGGTCTTTCAGGGGGGACCATTCCAAAATGCTGCCAGATAAAGTGTCTTTCATTCAGTGAAGACCATGAGTCACGACAAAGAAGTAGACAGAAAATAAATCCCATATAAACCAAGAGGTCATTTTTTTTCTGAACAGAACATGAGTCAAAATTAAGAAGAAATAAGTTAAATTATAGCACGAGTTGTTCTAAACATGCTGTTATTGCATCTTCCTCTTTGAAAGGCTGGTATTTTCCTCATAAAAATATTATGTAGTTTCCATTTGTGTCCATGGACGTTTATTTCATAAATAAGTAAAATCAGACGTGTCTGTGTTGGTGTAGTATTTGTCTAAAATGTACCTCGGGTTGAGGGTGGAGCAGGATTCCTTGCCTTGGGAGCTTGGCATCCCCTAGTGGCCAATTTCAGGAAATCTGGGAGCACGGTGCTCAACTGGCTGAAGGAATGGCCCCCGTGCGTATCTCCCTGTACTTCTCTAATAAGAAAATGTTAAAATCTGAATGGGAACAGCTAAAGAAAAGGCAAAGCCTCATTAGATAGACTCAATTACCGCTTGCAGAACTATTTGTCTGAAATATCTTCAGAGTAGGGGCATAATATTCTTAATGAATCTCTGGATAAGCTGAAAATATGGTAAATGCCATTTTACCATAATTCTGTAAGAAATGATTGCACTCTGTGCGATTTTTGCTGATTATTATTTGTATTATAATGAAAGCTACTGAAAATTATGTGCAGTATTATTAAATACTATTTATTAGTTATTAATGATAGGAGTCAATGGGAGTCTTCTTATTAGGGATAATGAGTTTTGACTGTGGTCTGTATACACAGATAATCAAGTCTACATTTTGGCTCTGTCACCATCAGTTTGGGTGGTGACATGAGATCAAATCTGTACAAGAAAGCTGGGACAGCATGATAATGATACCATGGCTTTAATTTTATTTATTTATTGCAGCAGTTCAGTGCTCTTCAGAGCACCTTCCCAGAAACACAATTTAAATTAACAGTTATAGTTATCATGTTTGCAGGAATTTGATGTTGCTGGTCTTTAACAGATTTTTTTAATGACTATTTTTAGCTGATGGAAAATGCAGTTTATACTTTTGAGCAGTTGTTCTCTCCAAGCTGCCAGGCAGACTCGGCCAAAGTTGCAACAACCATTGAAAAAGTCAAGCTGAGAGTGTTGAAGGTAAATGTCATGTAGCACATTTGAAGGCTGCCTTTTTGGAATCAGAGAATATATTTTATATGAATGTACCTCAGTATTTGAAAGCAGATAAGCTTTTACCATCCACCTGAAAATATTGATTTGGTGGCACTTAGCAAAGCTGCTCATTTGAGGGATAAAACCTAGTTCTGGGCAGACACTTACAAAAGTATTTGCATGTGCAGTCCCTTTAATTGTTGGTAAATCAGATCATTAATATGCTGTGATCTGGATAAATAATTTTTAATTAACTTTATAATTAACCTGCCTCTACAGTTCATTACTCTCAGAAAAGGCAGTCCTGAAACACCTGGGGAGGGCAATCAGGGGCTGTTTCTAGCTTAAGAGTTAAAAGAAGGGAAAGAGATCCCAGAACAGTAGATTTTAGAGTGATTTTGGTAGAAGCTGGACTAACCTGTGTGGCCATTCAAACCCCTGTGCACCTGTGATGCAGCAGCTACAGGCTGACAGGAACCAGTTTTCCCTGTGGGAGTGGTGAATAACACCAGGCATGTGGGCGCTTGTTTCTTTCCGGTGTGTTTTGGCAGCAATATGACTACGACAGCAGCACCATCCGCAAGAAGATATTCCAAGAGGCACTGGTGCAGATTACCTTGCCCACAATGCAGAAGACACTGGCTTCAGCGTGCAAACCAGTAGGTGTCTGTGACTAAAACCCCTGAAAAACAATAATGAAAGGCAGGGGAGGAAAAGCACCTTGGCACTAAGTCCTTAACACTGTCAGGCTGTTTTCTCTTGGAAGAAACCATGCAGATTTCCTGCCTGCTCAGTGCTTAGATTTGCCACTTTATGGGTTGGGTAGGTGTGGAGCCCAAGGAAGATTTCAGGAAGCAGGGACACTGTGTATACACCTTGCTTTCTCAAAGGCAGTTGCAGTCCTTTGCCCATCCCTGGTTCATTCCTTCCCTAGAGATCTCAAGTCCCTGAAACTGAGTTCCTCTGGACAGTTTGGATGCAGGGATGAGCTGGGCCATGTGTTCATTCCTCTGCAGCAGCACCTGCAGGCATGGCCAGGACCGTGCCCAGCCTGTGTTTAACTCCTTCAGCATGAGACAGCCCTTGCTGTCAGTGGTGTTCAGTGCAAGGGTTGCACAACAGTCAGGGAATAATCACAGAGAGACCATCTCTGTTCCCCTAATCACACAGGATATGTTCAGTCAGCATACACCGGTTTGGTGGAGGTGTTGGCTGGTATCTGTGTGGCTGCAGCAGGGGCTGGTTGGAATGCTGTTCACCTGGGCTCAGAATGAATAATCTGAACCCTCTGAAAGCCCTGGGCACCGTCCTGCCTTGTCCTGTGCCTGCTGAAAGGGGACTGCCCCAAGCCATCCTGGCCTCCTGCCCTTCTGTTTCCATGGATGTTCATCTGCTCCCCTTGGCTATGAGCTCTCACCCCCAGTGTGCTGCTCTTGGTTATGCTCAGCTTGTTTCAGTTTCAAAAACAAGTTTAAAACCAAGTGTTTTGCCAAATTACACTTGCAAGTCTTTGAGTGGGGATTGTTAAAATTTACAACTTTCAAGAATATATTTAAAATCAGTCTCTTCTGTATGTCACTCTCCTTTCCTTAGGATCCCCAAAGTAATAGTCTCTTGTAGAGTGTCAGCAGTGCCTTCAAAGACAGTGTTTGTGCACAGGGACAAGCATTTCATCACCTGGAACGTGTGCAGACACCTCATGTCTCTGTCACAGAGGAAGCAGTGGTTGAGCAAACTTCCACAAGCCCTTTCTGTTTAGTTTCCCACCAGGCTTTTGTGTTTGTGCCTCTGCAGAAATGAGCAGCCAGCTCTAGAAGCCAAAGTGTGGCACAGCTGACAGGCCCCACCAAGTCCCGACCTTTCACTTGAAAACCTTCTTTACATAAAAAAACCTCCTGGTGTTTTTATGTAGGTGCCTCTTCTAGAAGTTGGCAGAGGTCACTTAATTTACTTTTTATAGACCACCAAGCAGCTGCTTGATAATAATGATTCAGTTATTGTCTAGACAGCCTGCTGGGTATAAATCAGTGAGCTCAAAGTGATACACACCTATTAGAAAAACAAAACCAAACCCGGCATCTCCCGTGCACTGGGGATTTGCCTCCTTGGACAAACAAGTTGTGAGGCATTTCCTCAGCAGCTGTTTGTGATCTGTAGTGCTTTTAACTGTGGTTGTACTGCAGGAACACTGTTTGATAAGTACATAATTGATTGTGGACACACGTAGCTCATGGAGTCATAGTTCAAACAGTGCACCCCAGGAGCTGTCATGAGGTGTTGCAAGACCTGCTCCATGGCATCTCCAAGCTATTTGATTGCAGTAGGACTCAGAATCCCTCGGTTTTCTCCATCTGTTCCTTTCTTCCCTACCTGCACAGGAGCTGCAGAGATACGAGCAGTACATTTTTGCTGATTACACAAGTGTGATCCAAGTAGAGAATGTGTATGAAGAGATTTTATATCAGACACTGCTTGAAGAGGCCCTGAAAGGTGAGAACATTCTTGAGGTGACAGGAATAACATTGCAGCCTGTGGCCCACGAGCTGTTCCTTCAGAGTTTCCCAGAGTCCTCACCCACCACTTCCCCTGGCTGATTCCCCAACACTGGTGGTTATGTCCCTACAGTGTTTTTTCATTTGGCTCCCTGAAGAAGTGTTGCAAGCCCTAGAATCTGAGTTAATGGGGCAGCTTTACTAAACCTGTGGAACTCAGAGTGATGGCTTGGCACAAGCCTTTTTCTAACAAAATGTAATTATGGCAGCTTCACTTGATCTCGACTCCCTGGGCCAAGGAGGGAAATTCTGTCCTTACTTGCAAAGACGTGGTGATGACTAAATGACAAGACTATGCCAATTGCAAGACTAAGAGAATTGCAAAGACTAATGGAAACAGAGATTAATTTCCCCAAATGAAATGAACTGCTGGATGCCAGTGCAGTACTCCTTGCAGGTCTCTCTGCTTCTGTGTCAGAAAATAAAACTATTCTTAATAAATATTATATATATATATATATCAATACTTATCAATACTTGTATCTCTCTGTATGTGCCTGTCTGTCTATACCCTGGATAAAAGGCAAGCAGATGTACTGCACAAGATGTTTTCATAGACGATAGGCACTCCTGTTCCAAAACAGCAGTCCAATAATTGTAACCAGCACACTTTCATTGGCATATTCAATGTAAATCCTTCTGCACTGAAGCATTACCCTTGTGCATTGTGGGTCCTCTGCTTCAGAAATGCTTAGGTCAATACTAAAGTGCCATTATTGAAAAAATTAAATCTCCATCCCCAGAAAAGTAATGTGAACTAAAAGGAAGCTGAAAATGAACATTAGTGTTGTCTTTAATATCAAAATGTACAACACAAACTCGAGAAAGCACTGTATGTTCTTCCCTGTGCCTCTGTCAGCCTTCCCAAAGCAGTTTGGTGTTTCTGTTTTATTCAGTGATCAAAGAAGCTGCTGTTCTGAAGAAGCACAACCTGTTTGAGGATAACCTGAACGTGCCCTGCGAGAGTGTGTCCAGCCTGACGGAGCTGAGGACCCCCGTGGGATCAGCACAGGGCACCCCCGCCAAGGCACCCGCGGCTGCCCGAGTCGAGGGGTCGGACACCGAGAGCCAGGGGGACGAAACACTCGTCGTGACAGGGAAAATCGTGTGGGAGAAGGATGCTGATGAGGGAAAGTCACCAGACAAAGAGGCAGGTGCCTCTGTTAGTGCAGCTGGTGATCAGGCCAGCAGGAGGGAAGCAGTGGCTGTTACAGACATTGGTGACAAACAGGACTCCCCTTCGGCTGGCCACACTAAACAAAGAGTTTCAGAGGGAAAAAGCACGTTGGAGAATGAATCAGAGTGTGTAGTGAGCACTGAGAGAGAACTCAAGGCACAACAAGAAGCTGTGGAGGAAAAAGTAGCTTCTGGGACTGACACTGCAGTAAAAAATTTTGGAGCCAGCCCTAAGAAACAACTTAAGGCACCTGAAGGAGCAGCAGAGGAAGAGGTGACTTCAGAGAGTCAAACAGTAATGGCTGCTGCGTCTGTCAGTGGCACTGAGAAAGCAAGCACAGCACAGGAAAAAGTTTCTGAGATAAAGCTCACTTTCCCACCTGAGAGTGTAACAGATATAGAGATTTTAGGGAGCGTGGAAAAGAAAAGCAAGGTAGAAAATGAAATCACGGAAAAATTATCTCAGAGTGAAAATGCAGTAGGAACAGGGTTTGAAGGGGATAGTAAAAAAGAAAGCAGTGAGAGTACTAAGACAAAGATTGTTTCCCAAGATGAAAAGACAGAGAAAGCAGGGTTTGGGGATAGTCCTGGAAAAGAAAGCCAGTTGGAAGAAAAGAGTTGTAAAGCCCCCGATGATGTGAATGAGATAAGGAGTTTGCTGATGCTGACAGTTGAGATCCCAGCAGATACTCCAGCTGAGAACATAAAGGAGGTCTGTGAGAGCAAGCTGCTGAAGTTGCAGGAGCACCATAATGGGAACTACGAGTTGAGCGAAGTAGCTATGGCACAAATTCAGGTGAGGAGTGAAGATGCAGCAGAATCTGTGAAGTTCAAGGAGGAGCGACTGTCCTCAGCCAGCCTGGGGACAGATGGTACGAGAGTAGAGGGCGTGCCCAGGGGGGCACAAGTACCGTGGCTGGTGGAGAGCTCGGCTCCGCCTCAGGAGGCAAAGGCAGAGGTGGAGAGCAAGGCAAGTGTGGGGTACACGGGTGCGGGAGGTGAGAGTTTGCGGCCAGAGGAACACACGGCAAATGCCGTAGAAGACAAAAGGCTGTATGGGGAGGAAGGAGCAGGGAATAGCCACGTCCCGGGGGAGGCAGGGACACAGAGCTCCTTTCCGAGCCCTGCTGCAGATGCAGCCACGAGGGACGTGCCCATCCTGGATGGAGCAAACCCGGGCCCAGGACTGCTGGAGCCGGTCTCCCTGGTGCCACAGCAGCACCGGGGACAGTCCAGGGCAGAGCGCACGGCAGACACAGAGCCTGGGGGGCGAGAGGGGGAGCCAGGAGATCAATCATCTTCACACGCAGGAACTGCAAGCACAGGAGGAAAAGCGATTCTCCCAGAAGAACACCAAGAAGATGGTTCTGCACAGCAAAACTCTGAGGAGTAAAAAGCAGGTTTCAGCCCAGCCCTGCAGGACCTATTTACTCCAGTAATCTCTGTTTAGTTGTGAGTACTTATTCAGGTCGGGGCTGGAGGAAATGCGCTTTGTTGTCCCCAGCTCTTGCAGGTTTCCCACGGATCCCTTCCTGAGGGATGGGTGATGGGTTTCCTTTTGGTTAAAACCAGATTACTGCTGAGGAACCTCATCTGTCACTTCAAATTTGCTCCCTTTTAAAGCTAGAGAAAAAGTCTGAAAATGTGATCACTGAATGGTTCAAACGCCCAACTATCATCAACTTATTTTAACAACTTAGCTGTTCTTAGGGATGCTCTTGATTTTTAAATGCATGGTTTTGACAAGTACTGCTCTGATTCTGGTGGTTGGTACATACCTACTCGAGGATGCTTATAGTATTTGCATGCAGTATACAGGAAATAAAAACATTTTTTAGTAGTAAACAGAACCAAATAGTTGATTTAGTAGATTGCTGAAAAGCCACACTGTGCAAACTCTGCAAACTAATTACTTAATTATTTTCAAGTTTTGGCAGGTATCAAAGACAAGCAAATATTCTGATTTAAATTTTTTTTTCTCTTATTGCTGTATTTAAAAAGGGGAAAGTATGGGAGCAGGTTTCTCAGTCCCACTCTGCACTTCGGGGTTATTTAGTCTTCCAGAGCACTTTATGGCTATTTTGTTTTGTTTTGTTTTATGGAAGGGAGAGATGAGAATGTTTACAGTAACTATAACCATTAGGCAGCATTTCTCTGGTTTAAATCCCACCATAAAATAGATTCACTTACAGCTATTTAATACAGAATATTGAGTCCTGCCATTCCCACTCCCACTGAGTTACCCAGGCCTGTAGGCCTTTTTAGGTGTGGAAATTAGGTAATAAGTGGCAACAATTGTGAAATATCAGAATCATTGCATGTAATTTCTAATGCAAATGTTAACTGAAGTGACAGGCAGCCAGAGGTTGTTACACATGCTTAGATGTTGGAGGGCAGAATCACGTTACAAAAGCAGTTATTAAAATGAGACAGTTGCTTTCATACACACGATCTGTATCAAGCCATGATCTCAGCATGGAGTTACTTACATGTGTTCTTTGCATCTCAGTTTGCACAGAAAAGCTTGGAGATGAAACCCAGTATTTTAGTAAACTGGCCTTTCAAATGCAAGACCTCACTTCAGAGGTCAGTTTAAGGCACCTTGAAATTCTGGCCCAGTGTTTTGAGCCTGTTTCTGAATGTCATACAGTACAGGACAGCAAAGATTAATGATAATTGCAGCAATGACTGCAGGATTTATGCCCATAAAGACACGGGAAGAAATAACAAAGTCCTGGGAGCATAATATTTAACTTCAGCGAACTGTGCAAAATCTTTTAATGCTATCAAAAGATTTTTTAATACTAACAGAAAATTGCCACTAGAGGAACAGGCAAATATGACTGTGTAAGAAAGGAACCTTGTTGAGTAACTGGATTAACTGCTCCATCACTGCAGTAAAATAAATGTAGTTCCTATTTATTCTAGAAGCCATACTGTGATATGGAAACATGAAGGTCACAGATGTTTTCCTTGCAGAAGTACTTTCACTTGTTTTCTCCTTATATTTCATGCAAAAATACTAATTTGTAAACATACAAACCACTGCCAGCCCATTTTTTTTACAATTCATTGGTTATTTCACTGTCAGCTGCTTCACTTTTACAAATCATTAACTATTTTTAATTGGTACTGAGTGTTAAGTGACTTCAAATTTATAACATGTGCTCTAGAGTTAAGCATCAGCAGCCTTTTAAAGCTAAAATTAGGGGACATGATGGGTTTTTAATACTTTTTTTGTATGGAACACAATTAGCATGGCAGCAAAAAAGACTGCAGCCTCCTGCAAAAGGAAACTAATTCATTCTAATATGAATTAGATACATCTGTACAGAGAGCATTTTGCATAAGTATTCCCATCATGGTAATTTTGGAGTTATTTCTGTGGCAGGCCTAGACCTGGGTAATATTTTCCTGTGATTCGAGTTGCGTTGCTGAATGCAGATGCTCAGATGTTTTACACCAGTTAGATGGGAAAGGATTGGGAAGATTCAGCCTGTACATTGCCTGGTCCTGCAATTTAAATTGCAGTTCCTCTTGGCCGGGGGACTTTTTTCCCGGTTTTGGGCATTTTCTGTCCGTTTGCAAATGGATAAAGTAGTGCTTTTCTTGTCTTTACCACACATGGTTAGAAGCGACAGCTTGGTTAGAAGAGTTCGGCAATCTGCAAGGTTACATGGGACAGCTGATCAGAAATGATAATAATGCACCCATTTTGTCGTTTTCGTTGCTTTCTTGCAGTTGCCTTCACAAACTGGGAACCGTAGTAAATCGCCTCTCGCGGCCCATGGCCGAGGGTCGGGTGCCCTGACCGGAGCGGGCGGGGGCGTGGAATTCCTTGGGGTTTCCACTGTTAAAGGCCAGGACATGAAACACATTGTATTCGCTTGGAACTTTGTACAAACGCTTGTCATGGAAATAAAGACGCTCTTCCCTTCCATTGCTGGGAGGTTGCTTTTGTGAGTGTGTGATAATTTGGGGGATTTTATTAAAGAAATGTTCTTCGGGCAGCTGAGAGTGACGACGTGTTTCCTTCCGTTGCCCGAGGGGAGCCTGCGGGCAACACGGAGAAGGAGTTTTTACAGGAGCATGGAGTGACGACGGGGAATGGCTTCAAACTGAGTGTTAAATTGGGTATTAAGGAAGAATTTCTTCCCCGTGAGAGTGGTGACGCCCTGTCACAGGATGCCCAGAGAAGCCGTGGCTGCCCCATCCCTGGGACTGTGCAAGGCCATGATGCACCGGGCTGCGAACACGTCCCTGCCCATGATGAGCTGATCTTTACGATCCCTCCCGTCTCGACCCATTCCATGATTTCCCCGCACACTCCGCGCCTGGGACTCGCTCGGAGCCGCTCCGGGCAGCGCCTGAGGGAGGGAGCGGGGCGGGGC
>VZTF01005794.1:501492-608173 GCA_013397755.1 Cnemophilus loriae | reverse complement strand
AGCCCCGGGAGCGGCCATGGGCCCGCAGCGGGACTAGCGGGCACCCGGCCGGCCGCCATGGCCCTCAGCGGAGCTCCGGGCTGCCGCGCCGGGGAGCGGGGGCCCCGCTGGAGGAGGCCCTGGAGGCTCTTGGCCCTTGGCCTGCTCTCCGCCTCCTCCGTGCTGGCGGCCGCCCCGGGCGCCGGGGCCATGAGCAGGGAGGAGAAGCGCCGGCTGGGGTGAGCGCAGGGACGGCAGGAGGGAGGGGAGGACGGACGGCGGACCGGGCCCCGCCGTGCTGGGCAGGGGGTGTGCGCTGTCCCCGGCGTTGGGGTGGGCTGGGCGGCTGCGGGCACAGAGCTTCGGGACCGCGTCTCTGTCCCTTCCTCTCCCCCCGAACACTCCAGGGGACGCGTGGCATCGGTGCCCAGCCGTGTTGGAGCTGCGTGTGCCGGACCCCGGTGGGTGTTTCGGGCCAGGCCACCCGGCTGTGGGGGACACGCGGCCCCTTCTCCGGTGTGGGATCAAGCCATGTGCTGTGTGAACTTGTAACTCGCCAGTGCTTGGGAGCTCTCCTCGGAGGTTTCAGCCGGGGCTTGCGTGGAGCTAGGGGTAAAAGTGATCAAAGGTAACTCTAAATCTACATTCAGTTGGTTTAATTATGCCCATGCGTCTGTGAGAGTGCGGGAGTCATAAACAAGGTAAATGTTTACATGTGTTCCGCCTAGTTCCTGTATGTAACCTAAACTGCTTCGGTCCCCCGTGCGCGTACATGTAAGAGGCTGATTCTTTTATTGTAGTTTTTAACTGAAGGGTAAATGTTACAACGTAGGTGGAAATACATTTTCCTGCGTGGAGTGGGATTTTTTTAAACAAATTTGCAATCAAGCATATTTTGTCTTAGTATATTACTGGGGGAGTTTCATCGTCCTCTTCCCATCCACTGGTCAGTTGTACAGAATAATAATGCAGAAAGTCTGCTGGAGAAACAGTCTGGATACTCTCATAGTTGTTAATCACGGAGTTGTTAAGGTTGGAAAAGGCCTCCAAGATCATCAAGTCCAGCTGTCAGGTATAGGTTGATATTTAACTCCAGTGTTTACAGTTGCTGGTGTTTTCCATCTTGGGTTCTCAGGGTAATTTGTGTGTGTAATCTTTTATATGTTTTCTTCATGAGGCTACACAAGGAGTTGAAATTTCTTTCCCCAATAGGTTTTAAAATTTTTGCGTTAATAACTTGCACTTAAAATCTCATCTGATGCCCCAGGCATGTGCAGGCCATGTCCTGCCTTGGTTTGTGTTTGGCAGCACTGAGCTGGGTTACTTCTGAATAAGGTAATCTTTGTCTTTAACGACAGGATCATGTCAGTCACAGAAAATGCCTGTAAATGTAAATTTTAAGCAATTTTCTGTGGTGCTGCATCACCCAGCAGCTTTGTGTGCTTATCTGGGGTTCTGCTTGCTGCAACCTGAGAGGCACTTGGGAAAACCACCATCCTCTGCTCTTTTGATGCCTTAATGCACTTGATGGGTTAAAACTACTCGTTGAATTTCCAAGTCATTGAACTAAATTGGATATTTACAATATAATTGTAGTGTTCTTGGCTCTTTTATGTTTGGTCTTATCAGCAGAGATGGTGAATTATGTTGGTGGTAGAAATTAGCATCCTTTTTTGCTTGCAGGGCGCCTTAGTGAAACAGTTAGGAAGGATCAGAAGTTATACTGTGTCTTAAAAAAACAATGTGTTTTTTGGGAAGTTTTTATATATAGAAGTGTTTCTGTCCTTTCAAACATATGAAGTAAATGTAAGGGTTTTCTTTAGTATTTGCTTGCCAGGAGATCCCCAAATAATTTCATGCTAGGTGAAGAAAGAGCCTTTCCTTTCTAGAGTGGACACGAGTAGCTGAATCATGAAAAAGTATTATTCTTTATTTTACATACTCGAGTAGAGTCTGTTAGTACAGGACCTGTGCCTGATATTTAAATATTAAAGTGTGATACATGTAAGATGGTGTGTTAAAGGCCACTGGGAGACCACTAATGCTTTTTCTTTTTTCTTTTTTAGAAATCAAGTGCTTGAAATGTTTGATCATGCATATAGCAATTATATGGTAAGTCAAATATTGGTTTGATGTTTTTCAGAGGAGTTGTTGCTGACCTGGGGGAGAAAGCAACCTACAGTACATGACATTCTATAGAACTATCTGGGAAGGAGGGGTGAAAACAGAGCTAAAATGAATAACAGCACCTGTAAAGCCTTTAAAAAGACCATAACAAATACTACTTTCAGGAGGGTTGTGATGGCTTTTAGAGTGGTAACTAAGAATTGCTTGTGGTAACTCTCCTAATCTGTGCCTGATCTTTCCCAAACCAGTTTATCTCACGTCAGGCTATGAACAGTAAAGTATTTGGTTTGAAATTCCAGGAAAAGGAAGCTCGAGAAGAGCTGTCTGTAGGCATCAGATTCTGGAGAACACAAATTGATCTTATTTATTTTGTAGGTAAAAATGACATTTAATATTTCTTCAGTGGTAAGCTATGTCAGATGCAGTATGGGCGCTCTTCTACAAACTGTTTATAGAAGAGAAAGGGGATCTGGTGCCATATCCAGGCATTCCAGGCTGTGGCCAGGATGTGACTGTCATATGACCACAGGCCATGCTGGCTGTGGTTTCTTTTACTCTCACTTGTGATTCCTGTGCAGGTGTTCTCCAGTTCTGGATCTCTGAACCATTCCACCCATCCTGGTCTGGCTTGGTTTAGAAAAGCTTAAGAATAAATAGTTACTTGGAATGGACTTCCTCAAGTGTTGATTACTTTCAAATATTCTATAAGTAATACACTTCTGAGGAGAAACTGTAGATGTGACTAAGATAAATATAGAAGATTAATTCTTACTGGCTTTATAGGGACATTCTTGCACATTCTTTGTGGCTATTGCAGAAACTCCTCTCAAGTTGCATCAGTTCCTGCAGCACGAACTGCTGTCTCCTGGCAGCATCTTGCCACATGTCCCAGGTTAATATGTAATTGTCCCATTTAATTAATATATAATAATATGTCCCATTTAATATGTAATTCAAGCTTAAAATCTCAGGAGTTACAACTTTATACAGCATGGGAGAGGTGCAGGACTGTAGACAGAAAGCCAAGTAAGAGGATTTTCGAAGGGGTGCAGTTTCTCCTTTTAACTTAAGCTCTGTACTTTTGGAACTTTTAGCAGTTAAACATCAGGCTTTTTGGTAGTAATTTTTGTAGTAATCTGGTTGCATGAAAAACACTTGGCTTGGGTTTCCCCAAAGGAAAACTTTCGTATTTGGCAAAATTGCATAAGATATTACAAGGATGCGTGCTCCTACTGTTCACTGTGTGATAAATTGGCAACTGCTAGGGGTCTTGCCACATCTGAAGCAAGAAAATTCTGTTTGAAGGAGAGGAATAACTTCGGCTATCCTGGAAACTTTGAAGCCAAAAGGATATTTATTTGCCACGTATGCTGGAGCACTAAACAAACAGAGAAATGTGACTTGCTTGTTTAAAGTTGAAGAAAAGGTTAGAGTATCAGACTTGATTCTGACAGCAGGAGAATGAAGTATTTTTGCTGGTGTTTTTGAAACAGCCAGCTGTTTTTCTGTTTCTATTAATACATATTTTAGACATGCATATTTAGAAGACTGAAAATTCATGTTTGATTGCAAGGGAAACTCCCTTGCCTTTTTTTTTTTTTTTTTCTTTTTTTGGTTGGTAACAGAAACTTTGAGAAAAAGCTGTTGGTTTTTTTCCAGTCCTTTAGCAATATTTGTAATAATGGGGATATTTTTCTTCTTGTCTGTCAGAACATGTGAAAATGTCAGTCACTTGAGGCCAGTGACAAGTTGGGAAATAACTCAGTTGAGCAGCAGCTTATTCTCTGCTGCAGGCAGAGGATAAGTGAACTTTTATTTTTCAAAATGCTTCTAGTTCATTATTTGTAAAACTAAAAGTTTATTTTTCCAGATTCTTTATCACTTCTCTTATCTAAAATTTAAGCCAGAGATCTCAGTTTTGACATTGCTTTTGTTGTGTACTTCTTTAATCTATTTTTCTGAATACTTTGCAGAGGTATTCGGAAACATCTGAGCTGTATTAAAATGATCTAGATTCTGCCTTTTGTAGTTAAACTTGAGGAGAACAAAGAGTTGAGCAAAAACCAAAACACTCAGGAAGGTGGTATACAGAGAAACAAACCATCAGTTTCAAAAGAAGTTGCTGTAAGAGCTGTTTATTTATAGAAGAATGTTCCTTTTTTTCTTTTTATTTCATGTTTGAATATAGATTATTTTTGTACCATATATTTGGAAAGATTTTGAATGTGTTTACTTGCAGTTTCAGTGCAGCAGTTGAAGTTTTTTATCCTGCCACATGTTAGTTCTCCACTAAAAGTCAAACTGAAGACCTTGGTACAGCAGCCGGTTTCCTGCTGAAATCAAGAGAAAAGCTCCATCTCAAAACACCTGTGTTGAGCTTCTAAAGGAGGCAATTTCATATTTGTTGGAATTAGGTATATTTGAGATTCATTGTTATTGATGTCAGCGTTACATTTGTTATATTAGTGTCAGTTACATTTGTGAAAGGCTCAGTCCTGTTAGGGTTTTTTTTGGTGAATGTTATCTTCTATGCTTTGTGTAGTAATTCACCAATTTTTTTGTGTGAACTTCTGAGTTCTCTTACCTGTCACTGACTGTCACCCTCAGCCAGCTGAATTCATTGTGCAGAGTCCAGTGAAAGGGCATCAAGGTAATGGAGAGGCTGGAGCATCTTTCCTATAAGGAAAGGCTGAGGGAGCTGGGGCTGTTCAGCCTGGAGAAGGGAAGGCTCCAGGGAGTTTAACAAGGGAGGCTGTTGAGAAGACAGAGCCAGGCTTTTCTCAGTGGTGCTCAGAGGAAATGGACACAAACTGAACCACAGGAGATTCCCTCTGAACATGAGGAAACACTTTTTCACTGTGGAGTTGACCAGGTACTGGCACAGGGTGCCCAGAGAGGCCATGGAGTCTCCCTCCTTGGAGATGCTCAGGAGTTGTCTGGACATGGTACTGGGCAGCTGGGTCTGAGTGGCCCTGCTTGAGCAGAGGGCTTGGACAAGATGAACTCTAGAGGTCCCTTCCCACCTGCAAGGCTCTGTGATGGATGGCCATGCAGTCTCTCTGAAGAACAGCATGATGAGGATTTGTTTTACAGGCTCCCAAGAGTGTCTGTGAGCACTGTAACTGATTCCCCTGTTTTGTTCCCAACAGGAGCATGCGTATCCAGCTGATGAACTCATGCCTTTAACTTGTCGTGGACGAGTGCGGGGTCAGGAGCCAAGTCGAGGGGATGTGGATGATGCCTTGGGAAAGTTAGTGTCTGAAATGGTCACTGTAAACATCTAGAAACAGCAGTACAGTTGGCAGCCCATAAAACTTGTTTGTTCTGTTGATATGGCCAGAACCTTACATTGTAAGAAGTATTTTAATTATTATGAAGCCAACTGATGTGAAACTGTACCTTAATCAGAAGAAGAGAATTGACCAGTGAATGAGATCCAAAGATAATTTTTTTAACCATTCTCCAAGTATCTTCTACAGGAAAACCTTCCAAATGTGGGCTGACATTTATTGTATTAGTAGTAGAGGTTATAAGGGTTAATGATCAGCTGAAAAGAACAATAAACTCTTATCTATGATGCTGGCCTAATAAGTGATATTTAAAGTGGTTTTTTTAAGTAGAAAGTTTTCTGAAAACAAGCAGTCAAATGATTATCATGTGTATGATAGCCTGAGGCCTTTGCCGAAGTATAAAACATTATTTCAGCCATGGAAATATTTTCTGTTCTTTCTTTTAAGGGAGCTGATAGTACAAAATACTGGTCCTTTGGCTAGCAAAATGTAGATTTAAGGACTTTTTTTCCATGTTAAATGGAATAATCAAAGGCAAAGTTGACCTACTCTAAATGCGTTTGTAATTGATTCCTTTGAATATGTGCAGTTTATACAGCAAATTCTTTAATAACAAATAGCTGATTTTTTTAATATCACTGTTTAATGTCTCTAAGCACAATAGTGTTAATCAAAGCTGAAATCCTTCTCTTAAATACTGCTTCTAATTACCTCTAGGATATCGAGCATGTTATTTTGGTTATGTTTTGTTATGTACAAATGTGCTTTAGTCTAGAGATTTCCATATAATCCTGCTGACTTGGAGGTATCCAAAGATACAGCGATGAAAAGTGTCAAGAAAATGTATTTTTAATCCTGGTCATGCATTGTTTTTAATGACCTTTTCTGAAAGTACCATACTAGCATTTGAGTAAAAATACCTTTCAGGCCCTTAGATGCATTAAATTATTGTATGTATTTATTGTTTTTCTGTATACGTGCTTTATTCTGTACCTTATAATTAGTTACATTATTATGTAGCAGATTTCTTATCTAATCCTTTTTCTTGCCAGCTGCCTCATCAGTTGTTCTGCCAGCCTTTGCAATCACAAAATGACAGGTTGAGGCAGCTGGGTCAGTTCTGTTTCCCTGGAGAACTCAGGAGCCTTCCATATAGCTGTGAAATACATCATTTCCCTCCTTTTGTATGGAAAAAGTTGTGGATTTGTTAGGCAGTTGTGCACAGTCATTAGTTAATCTCTGTCTGTTGTAAAACAGCACTCACAGAATGCCCTATGTCTTTACAAATTAAAGAGAATTATAGGAACACTTAATTAGAATTTTGATTGTCATGTGTTGCCTACAAGGTCTCAAACACTGGGCACTTGCTGAAATCCTTGGTGCTTGCTCCTCAGTAGGCAGTTTTAACTGTTTCAAAGTGTTCCGTTTTAACACCATCATGTTCTGTAAATTCTATTCTGTGTTGTGGGTGTGTCTTAGCATAGGAGCAATTGTTGGAATTAGACATATTTAAGATGCAATTATAGATATAATTCCTTGGATGGGGAAAGGTCCCGTCACCTTGGGATGCACTAGAACACCCCTGGAGAAAACCTGTGATCCTGTTCGGGATGTTCCTGTTTCTGACAGCGTGGAGCTGACTTGATGTTCTCTTGTTGTGGAATAATCACAGAATCCCAACCTGGTTTGGGTTGGAAGGGACCTTAAAGCCCATCCAGTGCCACCCCCTGCCATGGGCAGGGACACCTCCCACTAGCCCAGGTTGCTCCAAGCTCTGTCCAACCTGGCCTTGAACACTGTTAAAGTAGTTCTTTATTTTAGAGTAAGTAAAGTAGTTCTTTATTTTAAGCCTACCACTTGCTAGTGTTGGAACGGTTTCTGGTAGGAGAAATACAGCTTGGAATGGCTTTTGATCTCAGCATTTTTCCTTTTTTTGAAAAAACAAGTAAAACAGAGGCTAGAAAAAGACGTAAACTTTTTTGCTGGGTTTCTTAATGGATTTGATTGGAGACAAGGAATAAAAATTAAATTTGCTTACCAGAAGTTAGAAAGCTTTGCAGTAAATAAATGTGTCTGTAATCATAGCTTCTTTGTCAGCTCCTATTCTGGTCACTAGCAAAGGGAAGAAACTTAGAAGGAGGTTTTGATATTAAACATGTTGAGTACAACTGATTTTTTGCAGCTGGTGGTCTGTGAGAATTTAGTTTCTTCTGTGGTATCAGTTACTATTAAAAATTACTTAATTCCTACACATACAGATCTATAGTAAATCTGTTTTAAATTTTCTTTCATAGGTTTTCACTGACCTTAATTGATACCTTGGACACTCTTGTGGTAAGTTTAATCTGTTGATAAGCTTTGATAAAACAAAGAGATTGTCTTCTGATGCTCAGACTTAATTTTAGATTTCTTTTTCATGACCATTGATCTCTGGCTCTGTTTGAAGTGACTGTTGCTCGTGGGAACTTTGAAGTGCTGCGAGAGTGGAGTTGGAGTTGGTTGTAATAAGAAAACTACAGCAGTTCCTTCACATTTTATTGATACTTTTTTATATTGCCTTTTTTTCTGGCTCTAACTTAACACAAAAGAGTTTGCTTTCTCTTATAGTCTAAAGCAAGAGGCTCAGTTAGTGGTGGGCACCTCTTAATAACCACTGATGTATCTCTGGTTTTCATTGTATGTATGTATTTTGTGGGTAACGTTGTGTGCACTGAAATATCCTGTATACAAGTACACTGTGACTGCATTAGCTATATTGGAACTGAACACCTGCTCACTGTTGTATTCCAGGTGTTAAATAAAACCAAAGAGTTTGAAGAGGCTGTAAAAAAAGTAATAAAGGATGTTAATTTAGATAATGACATAGTTGTGTCTGTCTTTGAAACCAACATAAGAGTCCTTGGGTGAGTAACTTTTGTTTTGAAAACTCCTAAAAATGTGGATTTTAGTCAGTGTCTTTAAGACACCTTTCTGTGCTGTTCCAGCTATTTGAAACAGTTGTGCCTTTGTCGGTTCACCTGAGAGTGGTTTTAAAATGCAAGGCAGGACTTGCTGCAGTCCTACTGGATGAAGCTGCCCCCCATCTCACTGCTGCAGGCACGGCTTTGTTGATTAAGAACCCCATGTGCATGCTGAGGGAGCAGTGCGTTTGCTTATCAGAAACAGGCTTGCAAATGGCTCTGTTCAATACTTGATTTAACCAATTTTGATACTTGGGGTCATAGACTGTTTCAGCTTGGAAGGGACCTCTGGGGCTCAATGCAGCATCAGAGCATGTAATTTTAAGTTATTATATGCCATTTTAGAGGTCTTGATTGCTATTCCTATCTAATATTGATGAATCAATTATTCCAATAATAAACAAGAAGAATTGCTTCCAAAATACTGGTAGCTAATCTTGGTAATAATGAGAATTACATCACCAGTCTAAAAACTAGGGCCACAGTTATGTACGTGTCATCTAAATTGTAGAGAGTTGTCCTTGCTGTTCAGATGAACATACCTTTTGAGATGTGGATAATTTCTCTTGTGTTTAGAGGTCTCCTAGGCGGACACTCAGTGGCAATTATGCTGAAAGAAAAAGGTGAATATATGCAGTGGTACAATGGTGAACTCCTGCACATGGCAAAGGAACTGGGCTACAAGCTTTTACCTGCTTTTAACACCACTAGTGGTCTCCCTTATCCAAGAGTAAGTTCTGTTTCTGTAATGCAGGATTACAGCTGTAATCAAGACTTCTGTTTTTTGATTTATATCTGTTTCCAAAATCATTTCTATATTTATTAAGTGGACAGAAAATCGAAAGCTGATAAATTGCAGGTACTCTCAGGAGCCAGAGGTAGTGAGATATTTACAAAACTAAATTTCCAGGAGTACTTGTGATGTTCTGAGTTCCTGATCTGTTGCTAAAAAAATTGCTAGGATTAGATTTTTAGAGTGTATTCTCTTACTCAAATGTCTAGTGAACCGGGCAACAGGTTCTTGTTTGGGAGGGTTGAGATTTTGGGTATTGTGGGTAGTTCTCTGTGCATGTCTAAGTTGGCAGAGCAAAACCAAAGGGATCTGTTTTTTCTTGTCTTTATAAAAAAGACATTATATATTTGCTATACAATCACAAGAGTGTAAATTCTTTCAGCTAGGAAAAATAAAGATGTTAATCTCTACTTTTCTCTAGGTTAACTTAAAATTTGGTGTAAGACATCCAGAAGCACGAACAGGAACAGAAACTGATACCTGTACAGCTTGTGCTGGTACCTTGATCCTTGAGTTTGCAGCTTTAAGCAGATTCACAGGAACATCTGTATTTGAGGTTTGCTTTCCGTGGTACCTTATTTTTTGCCTTAGGTCTTTAGTGTTCTGTTACATTTTGTAATTTTGGAAAAACAATTCTGAGTTCATGAAATGGATGTCGTAGCTGTGCTGCACAAAAACATTTGTATATGTTGAGATTTGTAATGTTTGTGGGCTTTCTTCTAAGGTTTGATTTTTTTTTTAATCATTTTTTAAATCACAGGAAATAATTTTGGTTGAAAGTAGTTAGAGTAATACAGAAGTAAACAAGATAAATATTCTGAAATTAGAAGGAGTTCTGAAATGATTAGACGTGAAACATCCTATTCCTTTCCTTTCTTAATTGAAATAGCCAAAAGAATCACAGAATTTAATGTCTGTGTTTCCCTAATTCCCTGTTGTTGTTGTTGTTGCAGGAATATGCCCGGAAGGCACTGGACTTCATCTGGGAGAAGAGGCAGCGCAGCAGCAACTTAGTGGGGGTCACCATTAACATCCACACTGGAGACTGGGTCCGCAAAGGTGGGGGGGTCTGACCCACAGGCAGGGACCACGGGTGCTCTGGGGCAGGGGAAGTCTCACACATCCCCAGCACGCTTACCTGGACCGTTGAAAAATATTAATGGGATAGGCAGTGGAGAAACCTGCTGCCCCAAAGCCTGGCTCTGCTCTGAGAGGGCAGAGCCCTCTGTGGTAGAGAAACTGGTTTTATTCATGGCAAAGTGTTCCCTGATCCTCTTTAACACTGAGAGGGAAACGTCTTGGGATGAATTTTCAGAGATTTTGCTATAAATACATAGGAAAAATATAAATAGGACAGGAGAAGTGATGTCCTGTGAGAAAAGTGAAAAAAGTGTCTTCAATGCATGTCTGTCCCTATTATTATGTGGACTGGTAGTGCAAAGCCTTTGACATAGACACACAATATTGTGTCTCTGTTTCCATCTGTGCCTTAATTCCAGTGAAAGGAGGCACTGGAAGGGCCTTTAAAATCAAAGTGGGAAAATACAGAAAATACCCATATCACTACTTAAAGTAAACCCACCTTTTTATTTTCTACTGTTCCTAGATAGTGGAGTTGGAGCAGGAATAGATTCATACTATGAATATTTATTAAAAGCCTATGTCTTGCTGGGAGATGACAGTTTCCTGGAAAGATTTAACACGGTAAGTTAACACCTTGCTCAGGTTTGTGCCTTCTGCAATACAAATTTCAGAGTAATTGTGTTGTCAGCTGTTAGCCTGAGAAGGGATCTTTAGCAGAATTTCTGTGACTTCTGCTGTGTTTGGTGCCAGCTCTTTTTACTGGGGGTTTTTGCTAATCTTGGGTGATTAGCTGTCACCTGAGCAGTTATTTTAATCCCATCCATTAAAAATCAGAACCTTCTAGGCCTTTCTCCATGTTCCCAGTATAGGAGAAGCTGTATTTCCAGATCATCTGGGAGAGTGTAATACTGCAAATGTTTCTGTAAAAGGATGTAAGGGTCTCTTGTTCCAAGCCATTGTACAATTTTGTTCTAACCTGGAGCAACAAAAAAATCAAAATGTGGATCTTGCTTTGCACTGCAGATCCTCAGGCCCAGGATACCTTTAAGTATACAAGCTGAAAACCACGCTTAGACTTTTTTTAATTCATAAATTACTGAGCAACTTTGTCAGCATCATAATTCTTTCATAAAAGCATTATTTCTTTTGAAAATAGCAATATCCATTAAAAACATTTTAGATCATAAAATGATTTTATATCATATAGCATGATTTTTTTATTAGAAGTGGAGTAATTCCATGGTTAAAGGCCTGTTTGTAACACTTTAGGTGTAATGATGATTTCATGATCCTAAGGGGCAGCCCCCAGTGTTACATTTTCCTTGAGCTACATCTGTTAAGTGTTTCCTGTCAGTTTGGCTCATGTGCTCAGGATTGCACCTTCTGAAAACAAAGTTTAGGATTGGAAGTCAGCAACATGGCAAGTGACCTAGAGAGTTTAAAAGTTCTTCTGAGCCATCTGGTCCAGCTGCTTTGTTTGGGTTTTTTAACCTCCTTTTCCGCCTGAGATCCATATGCTTTGGAGTTCTGTTGTTCAGAGAAAGCAATTTCAGCTTTCTTTAGAGTGTGCTTTAAAATTCAGCCAAAACAAATGTGCCTTAACTGTGATAATTCCTGGTTTATCACATGACTGCTGGATATACTTTTGTGTATGTGTATTCCTTGGAAATGTGGTAAGTTTTGCAAGTGTAATACTGTGGAGCTTTTCAGTATTTACTACACTTGGTTTTGGTTCGCAAAACTAGAGATTAGTGGCACTGCCAAATGCAGTAATGATTGGGAATGTAGTACTGGCTTTTCCATTCAAATAAAATGCCAGTCTGGTGATACTTCTCTCTTTTGGGGAATGAATTGGTACACAAACTCCTGCTTTTCCTGATGTTTGGCAGCACTATGATGCTATAATGAGATACATCAGCCAGCCACCTCTTCTCCTTGATGTTCACATTCATAAACCAATGCTAAATGCTCGGACCTGGATGGATTCTCTGCTTGCTTTCTTCCCTGGATTGCAGGTAAGGTGTAAAACGCATGTAGAGATGGTTTTAATAACAAGGAAATTATTAACTGGGTTGGATATATGATTTTCAAGTCAAGCTTAGTAATTTGACTTGCAGAAGTACTGAGGGAACATCCCTGGAAGTGTTCAAGGCCTGGCTGGTTGGGGCTTGGAGCAACCTGGGCTAGTGGGAGGTGTCCCTGCCCATGGCAGGGGGTGGCACTGGGTGGGCTTTAAGGTCCCTTCCAACCTAAACTGTTTTGGGATTCCGTGATTTTTGTACTTACTCTTCCAGTCACTTTAATGCTATGATGCAAGTTAACGTGCTTTTCTGGCCGTGTTGAGTATCAGGAAGAGTGTGTCCATGTAATTTGCTTCCTTCACTCCCAGTCAGGAAAATACTCCAATTAAGCTGCCTTTTTACTAGTAACAGATTTTCTAGTTTGTGTGCCATTGACATCTTTAAGACAAACGAAATCACATTTTCACCCCAGTTCTCTGTAAATGTCAGAGGTCCTTGTTCTAGATAGACAGAAATTTTAATGAGTTCGCTGATTTTGCTTAAAAAACTTTTAAGGAGTATCTGTGACTTACAGTGATAGGGAGTAATAATTACAGTGTGTATTGACTGCTCTGTAGCTTTGCATGAACATACTGTGATTGTTTTTAACTTCGAGTATTATTCCTATGCTTGGTGAATTAGTGTTAATTTTATTTTTTAATTTTAGGTGTTGAAGGGTGATATTAGGCCTGCTATTGAAACACATGAGATGCTGTATCAGGTTATAAAAAAGCATAACTTTCTTCCAGAGGTAAGGTAGTAATTTTTTGATTTTGTAAATCAGAAATGTGTATTTTTGGTTGTGTAAACTGATTCTTACCTCAATTCGAGCAGTTGCAGATGCCCATTTGAAAAACCAGCAGGTATATGTGTTATTAAAATCAAAGCCTTATTTCCACAGCATTCTTATGTGATTTGCAGTTCTGCATGTCTGACAGCTGAGAGAATGTTCTGCAGTTGTGTATAATGTCTTTGAAAGTCAGCACACAAACTTACTGCAGATGCTGCAAGTCTTTGAGCAAGTCCATTGTGCACAGAAAAGCTTGTTTACCTGCTGAAGTGTGTGTGTTTAATCTGTGATGACCCAGATTATATTTGAAAGCTTCTGACTCCAGGTTTAATTTTGACTTTCCTCTGTTGTAAGCTTATTTCTGTTAGAGAACATTTTAATTAACATCATATTCACCTAGTGTGGTTATTGAGAGCAAAGAATGCTAAGCACTGGAATGATTTTTTTTTTTGGAGTACTTTTAAAATGGTGTAATTTGGCTGTTTATGGTTTTTTTTGGTTGGTTTTTTTGTGTTTTGTACTTATGACTCAAAAGGTCAGGTAGTTGCATTTAAGCCAACAGACCATCCCCTAAGCAAAGACTTGGTTTAAACCTTAGTATGAAATAGTAGTGAATATATGACAGAAGCGGCTTTTCGCAGTGCACATTAAGAGTGAATAGACAGACTAGGAAATTTTTAGATACCTGACTTCTAGCCTGTGGTATTAATTTAGAAACAGCTGCTTAACCATCTGTCAGCGTGCAGTGACACTTGACTGCACTGGAGGTGTCAGGTGGTAGCTATGTCTGCAAAAATGGCTGGTTAAGCCAGGCTAGGCTGGCTATCCTGCCAGCCAAAGCTAGGCCGGTTATACACTTAACATAGAATTCGAATCAACCTGTTTGGTTTGCATTCCTGCATTTATTTTTGTCTATTCTTTTTCCTCCTTAGGCATTCACAACAGACTTCAGAGTTCACTGGGCTCAGCATCCTCTGAGGCCTGAATTTGCTGAAAGCACCTACTTCTTGTATAAGGTACAGTCACATTCATTCCTCTGACCTTCGAGCACTTTTTCTTGCACGTAGAATTTTGTTGCTGTTTTATTTCAATATAGAATTGAGTAGCATATCTCCAGCTTAACTTATCCACTGGAGCCAGTTTAGGATATAAACAAGATGTAATGGTTACCAAAAATTTTTCGGTTTTATTTCACAGGCTACAGGAGACCCTTACTACCTAGAAGTGGGAAAAACCCTCATTGAAAACTTGAACAAGTATGCCAGAGTTCCCTGTGGGTTTGCTGCAATGAAGGATGTTCGTACAGGAAGTCATGAAGACAGGTAAAGTTTGCACAATTATTTTTTAAAATACAAAAATACAGAAAAAATCAAATTGCCCTGTGTAATTGAATTAATTGATATTTGAGGAGCTGTCTGTCTTCAGTCTGATAACCAAGTCTTAAATTACCTATTTGTAATTGTATTGAACTGCAAATGCATTGAAACAGTCTATAAACTGTTTCAGTAGGGTTATAGGGTGCTCCATAAGAATATTTTTAGTTTAATAACCTTTCATTTGTCTCAGAGCAATAGATTAATTACTTTCAAACAAAATATACTTCAAATCTGTACGTTTGTCAGGAGGTTTATTTGTTTTTTCTATAATGCTGTTTTGAACTGAATGTGCTGAATCATTTCCCTCCAAACACAGCTTCTTCCAGGTGGAAGGAATGCTGATGGAATTATGTCCAGCAGTAATAGTCATGCAGTCTTCAGAGATGGAGCACTAGGAATATTTATTTTACTGATGTTCTAGAAATGAGGAGATCTCCCTAAAGGACATACCCTTTCTCTCGACAGGATGGACTCATTCTTCCTGGCCGAGATGTTTAAATATCTGTACCTGCTGTTTGCTGATAAGGAGGACATGATTTTCGATATTGAAGATTATATCTTCACTACAGAAGCTCATCTGTTGCCTCTCTGGCTCTCCACTACAAACCAAACCATCTCTAAAAAAAATACAGTATGTAACAGCTCCAGTCTAAATCAGTTTCTGTGGTACACTTCCTTTTTTGAGGGGAAATGGAAATAAAATCAGGAAAGATCATAGTTTGAGGAAGTGCACCAGTTTGAACACGTTGTTTAATAGGCACTATTTCATCATTTTAACAGTGCCAGTCACAAGAGTAGGAATAATGACTGGATTCTGCACTGCTGAACCTTGAGGAAAAGAAGATAGAAATTATTATCAAGATTTAAAAAGAAAATCATTCCCCACTTCTGTATAAATTGGAAGATAACAGTAGGATATTTTTGTCCCTATCTTTACTTTTTATTTTTATTATTTTTTCTAAAACTTAAGTTTTTCTTGTTTGTTTTAGCACAGGAACAAATTTTGAGAGGTTTTTTGAGACAGCTGTGGAGTTAATTTGACAAGATACAGCTGCAGACAGATTTGGGGTGTTTAATCACTTTAATCCATGCAGTGGGCACCTATTGCATAAATGTGAGAACACTTAGGGGTTTATAAATTACTTAACCTTCCAAAATAACCTGGAGTAATACAACTGTGCCATGAAGCATCATAAAACCTCACATTTTTTATTTTGTGGTCAGTAAGGTGACCTAATTTGTCTGTAAGGCAGTAAGATAAAGGAAGACGAGAAAGAGAAGATGGTGTCTGAGACATCAAGGACACAAATTCCCTTATTTGTGCCTCTATTTTTAACATTTTCTAAGAGTTTTACAATAATGCCTGGATCAGAGGAAAAGGCTTTTATTGTGTGTCAAGCCATGTATCCTGGAAAAATCACCCTGTTTGATGGACTTCAGCATTAAGCAGTGACAGATTTTTAATTATTTGATCATAGTGTCGAACACTGGTTATGTTTCAATGGGTCACGGGTTTGGTGTTAAATGTTCCTTCATGGTGGAGATCCCACAGTTCTTCTCCTGAGAATTTATCTTTCCTCTTTGAGTTTTGGAAACAGAGGCTGTTTTTTGAACTAAGCAAGTTTTCTGAAGGATGTGAAGGAGCATTTTATGTAACTTTTGTTCCCAGTATAAGAATTTAATACCTTTGAGATGGGCAGGGTTCCCACAGCTGGTGCTGTGTTAAGTGCTGGCCTAACTTGGGTGGATCTCTTGAGAACTGCAAATGTTAATGAAAGGCCAATAGAGAGGATGGAATAAATTGCTCAAATGCAGTTTTTTAAGCTCTTTGAGTCAAAGCTGCAAATGGGCATAATCCAAGTAAGAAAAACCCATTGGAAATGGTGTTAGGTGGCTGAAAGGCTGTGACGTCGGGTGTTCCTCTTTTGTGGAATTTTATCTGAACAGATGGAATGTGTAAATGATTTTTAACATAAATACAGTGCTATTAAAACAAACTGTGAGAGAGATACTTGGTACTATCAACCCAACATCCTGTTTGTGTTTGCTCTCGTAAACAGGAAAGGTCATGTCACAGTAACAGCCGTTTAGGTCTTGGGTTTTAGAGAGCCTTTAAATACTTGATTTTTCGTTAGCCAATATGTTGCAAACAGGAGGGGTGAGTCTTTTCAGGTAGATAAATACTACATTATTTTTTATGGGTTATAAAATGAGCTTGCTGATTATTTAGAACTAGTTATTTGCTAAGCTAAGGACAGGCTAAATGTGGCTCCAGACCACCAGACATGTTCCACATGGTTTCACGTGTTACAAACCAGCAATTAGTGCAGATGTTCACTCTGCCATCTTTCCTGAAAATAGAAATTGTTTGAATTATATAGAGATTCATCCTTGCTCATCCAGACTTGCAAGTCTGTGTGGCTCCTGAGGAGGAGAATCTTTTGTTCACATGAAAAGATGTGACATTTTTAGTAAGAATGACGTAAAGCCTGCAGCTGGTGGCTCACTGTAAAGCCAGTATCAGGTGAAACCAGAACTACTCCCTTTACCTGTCCAGCATGTGAAATACAAGGCACTGGCTTTGTCATGAGCAGGTTTGAGAGGTACTGTCTGCCAGCAGAGGATTAACTGTTTCTGCAAAAAAAATCTAGAAACTGTGTATAAATTTAGTAAATTACAAATTAGAATGGGTGTTGTATTTGTCTGTCCAAGCGGTTGCAGTGCACTGGCTCCCCCCCATTGCACTCGGCCGCCGCATGTCCCCAGTACACAGATTACTTGAATTAGGCTTATGTGTTGATGTTCTTTATGTAAAAATATAACCTGCATTTTTTAACTCTGTATCTTTCATTTTAGAGCACAGAGTACACAGAGCTGGACGACAGCAACTTTGACTGGACCTGTCCAAACACCCAGATCCTTTTCCCAAATGACCCCATGTTTGCCCAAAGCATTCGTGAGCCTCTGAAGAATGTGGTGGATAAGAGCTGCCCCCGGGGCATTTCCAGAGTGTAAGATGGATATTTCCTCTCTTTCTGTAAGCACAGGACTAAGTGGAACAGGGTCTGCTCTGCAGGGAAGGAGAAGCATGAGGTGTGCTAGAGCTGGCAGTCCTTTTGGGATGGATAGCGAAAGGGATGATTCCTGGTCACAGGAGGAATCACTTTGGTTTTCTATGACGTCCTCAGCAAGACTTAGTTTGCTTCCAGCTGGAATTAGCAAGTCTTTCAAAGCAAAAGGAGCTGAATGACCTGCATACCTTGGCTGCAACTCCCACTTGGAGTATTGCAGGAAGTGTGTCTCTCTGATTTGTAAAATTAATTTCTGCAGTCTCCTGAACAATTCTGAAGGTCTTCTTTGTAGTAAGGAAATTATGCTGCCACACATAGCTGCACCTGGAGGAATTTAGGGCAGTGTTAAGGCTGAGGAAGTTTGTCCTCCTGACCACCTCTTCTATATTTGCATTTCATGAATAAAACTGAGTTGCAGCTGTATGGGGCAAACTGGGTTTGGTCAGTCTTGCAATAGTGCAGACTATTTACAAATGAGAGAGAGCATATGGCAGTTTTGTTATCAATATTGTGGGGGAGGTTTTGCACTATAAAATTACTGATAATATAGACAACTTTAAAAAAAGATAACTTTATTGAGAAGTTGCATTCCACAGAAGCTTGTACTCAGTGTACCAAGAATTCCAATCTTGCGATGGCAAGGATAGCACAAGAGTTCTGTTTCAAGTATAATCTAGGTTTTAAACCCTTGATCTCTGATATCTTTTGGCAGAGAAGAGAGTTTGGGAAGTGGACCAAAACCACCGTTGAGAGCCAGAGATTTCATGGCCAGTAATCCTGAGCACTTGGAGATCCTGAAGAAGATGGGAGTCAGTTTGATCCACCTGAAAGATGGACGAGTACAATTAGTGCAGCATGCAGTGCAAGTAAGACCTGGCAGGATTTTATTTTTTAGGGCTCTCAGCAAAGTCCTCCTAGCAATGATATTTGACACCTGGAGCTTCAGGAGGGACAGCCACCCTGTGGAAGGAGGCACATGAGCTGGATATGTAGCTATATTTAGCAGGCTGATGCTTGTTAATATTTTGCCTCAGCAACACTTTTAACTAATCTTCCACTAAATTAGGTAGAGGCTGCTCATGTTGAAGTGATGTACCCAACAGCATCTTGGCTGAAAACACTGCTTTCAGTGTGAGATACTTCTGTTTCTTTATGAGGTCTATATATTTGTATTTTTTCAGTCTCCTGGGTGGTGCAGGTGCTAAACCTTTTGTGCAATGATGCATGAGTGGAAGTGAGCATCCACCCTGTGTGTTAAAGTCTTTGTAGCAGTGGTCCAAGCAAACACATCTTCAATTTCTTTTCCCCCAAGTTCTTCAAACATTTAAGATAAAATTGTTTATTGATTCTTTTCTCCACAGGCAGCAAGTTCCCTGGATGCCGAGGATGGCTTACGGTTCATGCAGGAAATGATTGAACTCTCCAGCCAGCAGCAGAAAGAGCAGCAGCTCCCTCCTCGTGCTGTCCAGATTGTTTCCCATCCCTTCTTTGGCAGGGTGGTCTTGACTGCTGGGCCAGCACAGTTTGGGATGGACTTGTCCAAACACAAAGCAGGGGTATGTGAGATGTGGGTGTGATGTGTTCCTTTCCCTGTTGCACAAGCCTCAGCTTTACAGTACTGCTGTTGTTTGAGGGCATCCAGCTGATCATCCAGCTGATCAGTTAATTACAGTGGTTAAAATGACAGGGCCCAGTGGTGACAGTACAGCAGTGACAGTCGTGGGGATGAGTGGCTTATCTGTCTGTGCTCTGTGCTCTGCTCCTGAGTCACCAGCCATGGTTTAGGATTTAAAACATATGGACAGCATGAGTTGGGAAGCAAGCTTATCCAGTCTGCAGTGCATAGCTAAGGAGATGGTGATTTAGGGGAAGTTTTCCTCCCTTGTCAGCCAGGACCTGGCAGAAGCCTTTTTAGAGTTAGAGTAAGTTGTTCTTACGAGAGCTTTTCTAGAAGGCTCTGTGTAGATGGAAGACGGCAATACCACAGAGGCTGGGGACCCTGTGGGAAGCAGTAGGAAAACCCATGTTGCAGCCCCAAAGAGGAGTTCCAGACTAGCAGTTCACAGGAGAAAAATTTCCAGAGACAACACTTCCCAGGTGTAGACAAACTACACTAATTATGAGAATTAGGTTTTCATTCAGTCATTCATTGCTTCTAGAGCTCCAGTTTCAGGTCACAGATTGTCTGCACTGACACAAGACAACACTAAGTGCATTAGAGTGACTGAAGGAATAAAAATACTTGGGAATCTTTCACAAGCATGATCGTAGTGCTCTAATTTTCTCTTTATTTTTGTTTTTTTCCAAACAGACAAGAGGATTCGTTGCAACCGTTAAGCCATATAATGGATGCTCAGAGATCACTAATCCTGAGGCAGTGAAAGAGAAAATTGCTTTGATGCAGAGAGGCCAGTGCATGTTTGCTGAAAAGGCGCGAAACATTCAGAAAGCTGGAGCAATAGGAGGCATTGTCATTGGTAAATACAAATCCAAGTTCTTAATTTGTGTAAATGTAACCTAATTTTACAGATTTGAAGATACAGGAAAGCTGACAAGCTTTAAGCTGGGAAGCAGAGCAATTGTGCTTTCAGAAGATGAAGAGATGTTTGGGGTTTGTCTGGTTCTGTGCAGACACAAATTGGGATGGGGGATTGTCAGTGTTTTTGCAGATTAAAAGTTGTTACTTTAAGGATCGCAGGGTGCTGTCAGTACTAACTGCTGAGGAAGAATGGGGATGCAAATGAAAAGTGTGGAGGAAAACACACCAAGTTGGGGTTTGCTCTGAAGTGACTGGGCAGGGGAGGCTGCTCTAAGTGCAGCTGATCTAACGGGAAGTTTGCCCTTCCTCTGGTGTGCTCTGCCTAGATGACAACGAGGGCAGCAGCAGTGACACAGCCCCTCTCTTCCAAATGGCTGGGGATGGCAAGAACACAGATGACATCACCATTCCCATGCTCTTCCTCTTCAACAAGGAAGGGAACATCATCCTGGATGCCATCCGGGAATATGAGGCTGTGGAGGTGCTCCTTTCTGATAAAGCAAAAGACAGAGGTAAGGTTAGAGGTGATTTATGTAAATGCAGCTCCCATCTGTGCCATGGCACAGTGGAAAATGGACAGGAAGGATTTGCACTGCTGCTCAGAGGTGCTGTGGTTTTCTGTTTGACACTGGAATTCGTTTTTTATTAAACAAGCCATTATCTGAGAGATATCACTGATACCTACTCCCCCTACCAGGTAACACCCAGAAATGCTGTTCCTAAGTTAAACATCACTTTGGCTAATGAGAAAATCCAGGCTTTTGGATTCCTTTTGAGCCCTTTTTGTCATCAGCTGCTTTGAAGTAGCATCAGGAACAGCATAAGTGTTTCCAGTGCCCTACATTGTGAATGCCTCTCCCTCACCAAGATCCCCAGTGATATTCTTGGGACCCAAAAGGAGAGAGACAAGTGCTAGAACTATTTTGCCTATCTAAGGAGAAGTGGTTATCATGAGAAATAAAGCTGCTGACCTCAGATGTTTTGTGGGTATTCTTACATAATGCAGGCAAATTGCAAGCTAATAAATTCCCAGTTGAAATGTTTGAATGCGGTAGAAAATTCCAGATTTTCCTCTTGTAAGGCCTTCCTTGTAGCACTGCTGTGTCCAAGCAGAGTAGGTAAGAACAAGTATCTCTAGAAAATCAGCCTGTTTGCAAAGGGGATATGCCAAAATCTTATCTTGTTTCTTCCTAACTTACAAATCCCTCCTGTTTATAACTGTGCTTAAGTGCTCTGACAAAATGCTAAATACAAGATAGTTCTGCCTTTGAGAGTTTGTAATCCATATCTCCTTCTTCCCCCTCCTCGTGCTTCCATTTGGAATCCCAGCAACAATCTTTAAAGGTAAAATGATTCCAAACTACATTATTGATAGCAGTAAGTATCCCATGTCAACAGTGGCATGTGCAGTTAAATTCCCTAGAAATTCTGAAATATCAGTGTCTTGCTTATAGCTGTAAACATCAAACCTAGAGCAATCTGCATGACTAAATTGGGCAGCTGTTGGGAGCTAAGCCGGGATGTGGGAGACGTGTGTTACTTGCTTTGAGTGGGGAGGCTTTGGCTCTGGCTCTCTCAAATGCACAGTTCAGTAAACTTAGGAAACTCTGTCCATCTCCCACTTGCTCAGATGTGGGATCCTGGTGGATCTGGGAGTGCTTCAAAATCCAGCATTAAAGTTCAGTGCACGCAGTGGATATTTGCTTAAGGCTGAAGGAGGGTAACTGGCACTGACCCACAAGTCACTCCTGAAGTTTGAGGAACCAAATGAGCCTCACTGTATTGTTTGCCCTGATTTAAAACATGTTTAAAAGGCTTCTCTCCTATCCCTCTGTAAAATATATTCCTCAGTACCATTAAATTTTCATATCACTGGAAAGTCTGCTCTTCCTTGAAGAAATAAGGCCAAGAGAAGTGACCTTGATTTTGAAATACATAATGAAATGTTGCATTCCTACGTTTGTTTTAACTTTTTTTTTCTTTTTTCCTTCCCTTTCAAAGACTTGGAAATGGAGAATATGGACCAGAAATCATCTGAAAATGATTCACACAAACCAAATTCTGAGGAAGCTCCTTCAGAATCTCAGGATGCTGGAGCAGTCAGTGAGGAGCCAGAAGGAGGAGGAGAGAGCTCTGCTGTTGGTGACCCTAATCCTTTGTCTCCCGCCAGCGCAGCCACTGCCAGTGTCTCCATGGCAGATCAGGGTCCCCACGCCCCTGGACCCGCAGAGGCCGGTGCTCCGGAGCCAGCATGTACACCAGGGGACAGCCAGCCTCAGGAACAAAACACCCAGGCAGAGTCCAATTCCAAAGCTCACTGGGATAGTAAAGTCCAGCCTATGGAATCCATATTAGCAGACTGGAATGAAGATATAGAAGCATTTGAAATGATGGAAAAGGATGAGCTATGACTTGTAATAATAACTTATTTGTTAATAAACAAATGGAGACCTCTTTGGGTAGAAGTGAGGCCCTGATATCCAAGAAAACATATTCAGTATTGGGATGAGCAACCAGGTGTCACCTGGAAAACAACACAGAATTCCAGCACACGCTCTTTGTATGTTTTAATTTTTCCTGTTTAAAAATGGGAACGTGCAATCAAAGCATTTGTGCGGCCCTGTGGCTGGTGCTGTGCTCCAGGTAGGGATGAGCCCAACTCGTGCGTTCCAGGCTCCGAGGGGACTCCTGGGGCTCTGGGAAGTGGGAGTTGAGCAGGGTGGGGTGACAGACGACAGAATGGTTCTTGACGGGGCACCCACCCCCTCCCCAGCTGAAAGCCTTCCTTACAGCAGCAGGGGAATTGTTTCCAGGTGTTTGCACAGCTGGAAGCAGTCTGGTTTTGTCTGACATATCACGGTGCTGCTCATCACTCCTTGCACCCCTTAGCATGAGGAACCACACAGGGACCTGGGAGTTTCCCTTCAGCTCCACTTCCAGCTGGAGGAATTGTACAAACCAAAGGCAAAGAGTGAGCAGGTCCTATCTGGGAGGCTGGGCTGGCTGTGGGGCCACCAGAAAAAGGTGTGGGAAGGTCCTGCTGGAGGCAGAGGGGAAGCAGACAAGGCAGGTGTTGAGTCCCAGGTGTTTCCCTTGCCCTCCCAGGTGGAAAAATGCCAGTCTGCCCCGAGATATGAAACAGTCTCTGAAAGGACACAGCTCCATCAGTTGTAACAAAACCTTATTTTTCTACAAGTTTGACTTCCAACAGCTTGACTCCGTTGTTCTTTTTGTATACAACTCGTGTGTGTGGTGTTTCAGGCAGGGAGGCCAGTGCCAGTGGGGAAGGGCAACAGTTCTGGCTGTTGGGTTGATAGTTCAGAGTCCAGGGGTGTTATTCCAGACTCTGGAGTTTGTTACAGGTAAGTGGGAGTCCTAATTTGTTATCCTCATTATATTTAAGTAAAAGTGGGGAAGTTTAAACAACATGGAGGCATTTTGACTGTGTCCAAAGAAACTGCCAAAAACTAATTAACTTGATTTATATAAACTGCTTTTAGTGAATTGTGGTTCAAAAAATTGTTTTATATTAAAGACTAAATGAACACTGCCTATATGCTGCACCAGGCTAAAAATGCAGGTTTATATTCATCATTGCAATGGAGTAAATAAATAGGAAGCCCCACTTTGGACTGCACCTTTGATTTAGCTGGTGAAATTACATGTGCTGAATATGCAACTGTTCATTAGCACAGCCATACTCTGTATTTATACTCTGTACAGTGAGCAGAGCAATCCCAGGCAATGTTGGATCCATGTACTCAGCCACGCTTGCTTTCAAAAGTCTCAGAATGCACAGGCACCTTTTGAGAGCATGGCAGTCCATCTAAATATCATCCAGAACTTTCAATCACCAGGGTAGAAGGGAATTAGAGGAGAAATAGTTAATAAGTGTCCTTTGAAAGAAATTAGCTTTTAAATGGAGTTGTCATTACTTTGCACAAATAACTGTCTGGAGATCTGGACTTGAAGCAGCTGGGGGTTTTCAGTTGGGAATGTTTTTATTTATGAGTTTTGTTACATGAGCTCATAGAAAGCATTTGACCATGGGAGCCTTGTAAGTGTCCTTGGTTCCTTGGAGCCCTGGGAGCGCCAGGACATGGCCGAGTGCAGGATCAAACCATGAGGTGCAGATCAAACGTTTTCACTCAGAGAATTCCGTTGATCTGTCAGTGCTCAGTGCCATGAAATGAGCATCTTTGTTCCCGTGCTCTTTGACATGGACATCATCTTCCTTCTTGGTCGCTCTTGATGGCAATAGAGTTATTTTTATATCCTAGAGGCCTCTGGTCATTACTATCTCAATATAGCAGCTAAAGGTTTTCTTTTTTTTTACTTGCAGATTTAGGTGTAGATGTCAGATTTTATTAAAAGGTTAACTTTCCTTGCCATCACCAGCTCATTTTTAGTAACTGCTTTCTCCACACCTGTCAGTAGAGCAGCAGGCATTACCTTTTCAGGGATTTTCAGGGATCCCAGAACTCCGTATGGATTTAGGGCAGCATTTTGGTGGTGGCCTACCTCAGATAACTGTTGCCTGCTTCCTTTTGGGGTGGTTTTTGTTTCATTTAGTTCTGCTTCACCTTTGAAACCATCATGAGAGCCATAGCTTTGTTTACAGAACTGAATCAGTCGAGGTTGACCTTTTGGGAAAGAGGATTAAATTGGGAGGACAGTTTTATTCAGGTTATTTTCACTTTGTATTTCTTTATGAGGACATTGGCTTTAGTTTAACCTGTTCATATCATTCTGGAAAGAATTCAGTTTTCTGTTACTATCATCTTAAAAAGCAAGAATGTATTTGTCAAAAAGAAAAACCCTTTTGGAAAGGGGAGAGAGTGTTCTTCCCAACTGTTTGGAAGTCTGCTCCCTGCATATGGAATATTGCTTGTAGATTATTAATCAGGAATCACCCTATGTGTATAGCATTGTACATTTCTTTGTATGGTATTGAACACTGAAGAATTCAGGAATCACAGCTGCAACTAGCACTTACTCCATGCCATATAATTCAGATCAGCCAATTAATTTCTCATTTGATCTTAGAGGAATCTTCTTAATTGTTTACATTTATTGTTTCTTAATGAAGTTTGAGAATGAGCCCAGTTCTGGTTCTCTTCCTCCTGCCAGTGTCCCTGAGTAGGCACCAGTGAGTGTGTGTTGAGATGTGAAAAACAGGACATCTTATGCAACAGGCATCAGTCAGAACATAGAAAACAAACCATTCTGTGAATGAAAACTGTATGTTCAGATTTTATAAGATTTTTGTTTTGTTTTGTTTTTTTTAGCCAGACCAATTTACAGCCGTATATTTTCTTATGGAAGATGTCTAATAACAGGTGCTGTAACACTGTTGTTGGGTTTTACTCTCTGGTGATAAAGTGTACACAATATTTCTAAGGGCAACTATGTACTGTGATGTACAAGTCTGGGCTAAAGTGTACATAATCCGTGTACATAATTGTGTACTTGATTATAACTGCTGATTGTAAAGATTTAATAAAATGTAAATATTCTGGTCAAGCTGTGCTGAACTGCTGCTCATTTCTGCATTGCTGTTGGCTGTCATTTTCAGCAAGGCAGTCACACCAGTCCTTCACTGGCAGCCTCGGTGAGGGGATGGAGCAGGTTCATGGCTGCCACCCTGTAGAAGCCTGAAATTTTTCCCTGGGAGGTTGGCTGAACCCAGAGGTACTGTAATAACCAAAACACCACCTTTTCAGTCTAGAATTGAAACTGGACAGGCTCTCAGCAAACATGTAATTGGACTATTTCAACCTCTCTTCTCTATGACTTGGGTGTTACTATTTTTAAAATCCAGAAACCAGACCCTCAAAAGTTCATTTTGACTGCTGCACCTGTTTTATGTAGAATGAAAAAAACAGGTCTTACTTGGGCCTGATGAGGTTAAGTCTTGGAGGGGTGTATCCCTCATCCTTCCTCTGTTATGAGCTCTCCTCCACCATCTCTGTTCCTATAAATTTTTCATTCTGGAAGTTAGGATTAAGAAAATTAGGATTAAGATGCATGAGCCCTAAATTCAAATCCTTGTTCCAAGTGCTGAGCAGTGTTTATGATATGAAGTAGAAACCATTGCCAGCCTTGCTAGGGAAGTGCTAAATTCCGTCAACCTACTGTTTCCTATGTTCTAGGAACATCAGGATTTGGAGACTGGAGTATTTTGGAGCAAAGGCCCTTTCCACCTCCTTCAAGGAACAAGGGACACTCTGCAAGTGCCCTGCACCCAGTTCAGGGGTCGTCAGAGATGCTGCTCGTGTGAGCAGAGGGATGTGATTACTTCAAAGGCAAAAATAAAACACAGAATTGACAGCCAGAGTGGGCCGTGCCCCTCCTTGTATTTCTTTTATAACAAGAAATGAGGACTATTGAGGTGTTTATTTCTGGGTCTGAACAGGTTCCTGACACTCCCACTCCCCTGGGGATGCTCCTTGCATGGATGGATGCCTGAAGGACAAGGGTGGCACCAAGTCCTCACTCCTCCTATTAACACTATATTTATTAGTTTATGCCAATGGCTGTATTGAGGGCCTGTTGCTCAAATGTCACATTTCCATTTCCCATGCAGGTCACCTGAAAGTGTGACACCCTTCACCCCAAGGACTTGAGCTGTTCCGACCGAAATTCAGCTGCAGCTGCTGCTCATCCCATCAGTCACATTGGCTCAAAGCTGCTGTGGCAGGAGTTCCATTTTCTCCCGAAGTGCTCCATGAAAAGGTAATGTTAATAAGCGTTTCCAGCTGGAATGGAGCATATAAAACACTGCTGACCTGGGAAAGTTCACCCAGGCTATTAATGCCCTGCAAAGGCAAATTCATCTTTCCTAATGCTTTGGTGGAGAGCGCAGAGTGATGGGCTGGGGCCCCTGCAGAGGCCTTTTAGCCAAAATTGTGCCAAAAAGCCTGTTTGGTACTCACTGGTACCTACAGGTGTTTTTGGGGAGCAGTGGGGCCACCCCAGGATGTCTCGGATGCCCCACTGGCTGCCACTCCAGGACAGACCTGATGGCAGCAGTGCAGGGCAGAGAATGAGAAGCAATCCAGAAAACCAGATTCATACTTAAAAAACCCAACCCAAACCCTACCCCAGCGTTTCTCTGCCCTTCGCCTGGGGCTGCCATCAGCCGGGAACACCAGGCTGGGAAGGAGCCAGTGGATTCTAGGCACAGGCCTTGGCCCAGGGGATGCTCAGAGGTTCAGGAAGGGACACGGAGCAGCAACATGGGTGAGAAAAAGAATGAGCTGGTGGTGCTAAATTTGATGCATTTCAGGATTTCCCTACGGACCTGCTGGCAGGCAGGTTGATGGTTTGAGATGTGCTTGAGGCTCCCCTCTGCAGCAAAAGCCATCTCCTCATCATCCTCTGGCCCAGTACTCCTCATGATTGAAGAAAATGAGCAAAGAAAGCTTGGGAAGGCCTAAAGGGGGAAAAATCCTGGCAAAAGATGCACAGGTGAGGACAGAAAAGGCATCTCCGCCCTGTGCTGCCTCTCCAGCGCTTTTATGTAACGGAGCACGTGGCTCCCCACGTTCCTTGTGGGGCTGGACACGGGTTCTCTGACTGCCAGGCTGGAGCATCTCCCTCAAATGATGTCAATCTTCACTGCACTGGCATTACAGCATCATAAAAAATTACAGAGCTGCTATTTTGGGTAGCAGCTCTCTCCGAGTCAGTGAATAAATGCAGCTCCATATGACTCACTCCGGGGGATTATTAATAGACACAAAAGCAGAATGCCAAAACCCCAGGAATATGCTCCGTTCCCACACGGAGCTTTCTAGCTTCTCGCAGCAACTGCTCTTGAGAACTTTTTGTCTCAAAATTTAATTTACATATACAAAATTACAAAATTTAAATTATACATATATATTAAAAAAATTAAATATACAGATTTTCTGTTGAACTCACACCTTGAAGGCTTTAGGGGGGACATTCTACTGGGATGAAGGATGGCTGTTCCAGGGTACCAGGCTCCATCCGGGATGGCAGAGCAGCGGGGAGGAGAAAGGGAGTCATTTTAAGAGGGAAGAATCATAGGCTTCCCCTTTTCCTGCCACGGGTGTCTGTGAGGCTGGTGTTGGAGCTGGCTTTTATGAAGGAGGTTCACAGTCCTACATGTCTTGATGATGAAGATCCTGAGGATGATGGTGATGGTGACTCTCCCATCTTCAAACTCAAAGTGAGCATTTCTCTGGATGTCATGGATAGTAGATGTGTGCAGCTAAATTGAAAGAAAATAATATGATTTTTTGAAAAAACAAAGACATGAACATCTTTGAGTTCTACCACCTTTCCCATCTTGCAGTCCCCCGAGCTGGGTCTTCTTTCCCTTTGCCACAACAGCACAGTAACAATAACAGCAATTCCACTCAGTGCTCACCCAACTTTTTGGATGTCTGATCTCCCTAACAACAAAGCAAGTAAGGTGCCCTTCCAAAGCCATCCTTGCATTTCCTGTCTCCTCTTCCCTGAGCACCTACAGCATTAAATTAAACAGAGAGAGATTTCAGCCTGAAAAAGGAGAGTTGCCCAGCAGTACCAGGACCCAAAGCAGGGTCTTCCAGTGTTCAATTCTCCCAAAAGCATCTTCCATAAAGCCACATTGGCAGGAAGTGCCACAAATCTTCCTTAGTGAACACCCTAAAAATTGCCTGTACCACACAGTGACCTTGGCTGAGATCAAAGCTTTTGATTTTCCAGAGTGCAAGTGCTGTTACTGCTCCCCTGTGCTGGGGCTGCCCCAGACAGGTAAAAGCTTCTTTGGCACAGGGGATGTTGCTCAGACTCCCCAACACCCCACAAAGGACCTGAGTCAGGGCACTGGTTTTATAGTCATGGAATCCCAGAATGGTTTGGACTAGAAGGGACCTTAAAAATTATCTTGTTCCATTGGCAACCTGCAACAAGGTTCCCTCCTGCCATGGGCAGGGACACCTTCCATTATCCCAGCTTGCTCCAAGCCCCGTCCAACCCGGCCTTGGACACTCCCAGGGATCCAGGGGCAGCCACAGCTTCTCTGGGCAGCCTGTGCCAGTGTCCCACCACCATGGTGGAACTGGAAACCACTCTTTTTGTGCAAAGCCCATACGACATTTGCTCTTTGACAGACACACACATCACCCAGCCTCTCCTATCCTGAAGGTCTGGCATGTCAGCCAGGCTGATCTGGAGTTGAGTCATTGCTAACTCCGAAATGAAAGTGACAGGAAATTACTGTTTTACAGACCTGGTAAAACCAAAATAGCTGAGAACAGAATATTTATCTCCAGGCTGATCCTCGTGTGATGATGGCGATGTCTTCGGAATTCAAACACGTCTCTCTGGTGCTTCATCGACCCCTTCGCTCCTGTCTCATCATCCAGAGTCTAAATACCTGTTGTGCTCTGGGGCCAGTCATCAGCCTGGGTGTTCTTACAGCAAGAAAGAGGCACACTGCAAAAAATCCTGGGATGCTGCCAATCTCTCCGCTGCAACCGTGGCAGCACTGGGCACCATCCAGCTGCTGAGGTCAGAGCCCACCCAAATGCACACAGGGACGACAGGATGAGGGCGTTCCTGTGATGAAGATTTCACCTCTTGCTGAAGCACTGCTGCTCCTGCTGTGCATAAGGGCATGGAGAGGTGCAGTGAGTCAGCCTGGAGCTGTGCGGCCCATCTGTGGCCACAAAGGGCTCGTGGCAGGGGAAAACACAGAGATGGCTCTGCTGGATCCTGGCAGGGAGACCTAATTCAAAAGAACCAAACCTCTGACTGAATGCAAGGGAAGAAATTTACGTTAACTGGGGGGTGGAAGGGCCTGGCAGGGGGCACAGGTGAAGTGGAATTCTCAGTAATTAAACAAGAGATACAACACGGCCCAAGGCTGGGCCTGGAGTGGCAGCAGCTCCCCAGTTCCCTTCCCAATGCTTGGGGCAGGCTCCGAGGAGGAAAACGAGCACCACTCAAAGGGCTCTGGACAAAGGAAAAAGCACTTCAAGGGAAGAAGGTTGACTGCAAAACCCCTTCACCACAATTTTCTCCAAGATCCCAGAATATGACGTGGAGCTTAGCAAATACTGCATCAGCCCCCTAAAGAGAAGTTTGAGCCTCAAATCACTTCCCTGGCACTTCTTTTAAGAGGAACCTTGAAATCCCATTTACAGCCAAGCAAAGCGTACCAGATAGGAGCAGTTTTCCTTCTCTTCCCACCCTTCTCTTTTCCACTGCACTGAATGTACTTGAGCAGAGCAAAGCAATGGGGAGGTAGGGCTCCAAGGAGAGATGCATTTTCAGCCAGAGTAATCTGCTTATATTATTACAGACCTTCGGCTGCCACACGTATTTAGACTTCTAACAAAATCTGCCAGGATTTTGCAAAGGTGGAAGAATTACAGCAGGTTCCAAACGTCCTGCCCGCCCTGGTGCCTCTCAGCCAGCAGCACAGCAGCCTACCCAGGCCTTCACAAATATTGCCATCTACAGGTCCAGCAGGGAGGCTGTAATTCATCCACAAGTCTAAAGCACCTGCTGCTTGTTGGAATACGAGCACAGGTAAGATGAGAATCACTTTTCCTCTCTCACAAAACGTCCACCGAAGCACAGGTCTCCAGTGCCATCAGCAGCAGCAAGGAAAATATGAAAGAAAAGAATTAGTAAAACTAAGAGGTGGCTGAAAGAAAGACCACGATGTGTCTAACACAGTGTTTGTGTGGGAACATTTACACAAAAGACGTTCAGCACCTGGACAAGGAAATGTTTCAAAAGAACAGACCCAACCCCATCACTCCTGTGCTACTGTAAAAGCTTTCCAAAGCGCTTTGCAGAGAAGGATTCACAGGACCAAGTCCCAGGACTCTTTATTAATTGAAGTGTTTTAAATAATTGAAATACGCAGTCTCTCGACTCTCCCAAGCACAGTTACCTGCTCAAGAGCTGGCATAAATTATGGAAAAAAATCATATCCAGCAGGAGAGACACATCACCTTGAAGAATTCATCACAAACCCAACGGCTCTGCAGCACTGAGAGATGCCACAGCCCCATGAATGGCCACGTCATGGGAGGGAGGCAGAGAAACTTGGTCTCCAGGGAGGTCAGGATTCTTGGGAGGGGCTGCCTGGCCAATGCAGCTGCTCAAATGACGAGCATTTAGGGAAACCAGAGCTGGCTGGTGGTTTTTGACCATTAATAGGATAAACCTGAATATGCCATAGAGGACCGTGACACTGAGCTTTTATAGGGAAAGCTGTTGAAGCCCTTGAGTTGTCTGAATCCTGGAATACAGCAACCACTGGGCTCAGACTGAGGCTGCCAGGGGACCAGGGGCCTGGGGACCCTGCAGAGCTCAGACATAGCTTCTACCTTTAGGAAACAGGTTGATTTGCAGCCTCACAGCTGCTGCTTAGAAAGCTGCTCCTGCTGGATGTGCTCACACACAGCCCTTCAGGAATACGAGCTCCCAGGTCTGTCTCCACTGCTCATCCCTTGTCCAAAAGCCAAAAGTAAATCCAGTGCACGGATGGCAGCAGGAGGGAGCTGGGGCTTTCTGGACATGTTCCAGGTACAGCACAGCACTGGTGGGGAATGAAATCTTCTGATGTGGACTGTCCAGCCCCACTCAGAGCAAACATTCAGGGAAACCTCTTTAGCCAAGAAATTCAGAAACTTAGAGATTTGCAGAGGTCACAGGTGATCTTTGACGGACTTAGATCCTTTAGAGGGATCTAGTTTTCAGAAAGCTCAGTGAAAAATGGCCAATATTTGGGCTGAGTGCCCCACTCAAGCATCAGCCACATCCTAAGAGATGCTGTTAACACAACCTCAGTCTGGTCCACACCCATCCCACAAATGAAATCAACACAATGACAACAAACTACACTGACAAAGCTTCTCTACTTGATGCAGTGCAAACCCTGCCCTCATATGGCATCAAAGCTGGAAGAAATATCAGCACAGGTAACAATCTTCTTTGAAATAATAAATACAAAAGCTGTATTTTTTCCTTTTTTTTTTTTTTTCTAACTCATGACAGCATTTGTTAAAAATATTACATCTGCTTTTTAGAAGGCAATATCCTCTCCATTTAATATGGAAAAATAAACTCTACAGGACACACAACAGATCCCCCCAGTTGGCACAGAGCTGCTTTAAGAGATCAGATCCACGGGACACATCAAGGCAGAGGAGAGGTTTGGTCTTCCTTGTCCCCAGACTCTTAAAACATCATGTTGTAGGAATGGTAAAAGACAAGAATACATAAAAACAGTAAAATGTTTATTTTCTTAGAAAAAAAGAGATTCAAAATGATTGTGATCACACTCCCATTCGTGCTCAGCAAAGCCAATACTGCAAGCTTAGTCCTTGATTAAGATACCTTTTAAATGAAACTTTTTTCCTCTTAAAATGCAAGTTCCTGCTCCTGTATCACTTCCAGTATTTCAGTGATAACATGCTTTTAATGGATAATAGTTTCTCAGCTTCTTCTCAGCTGAGAAACAAGGCCTGCCATGGCAAAAACATCCCATCTCCAAAGCTTGGAATCACCAGCACTAACAAGCACTCCGGCCCCAACACGGACGGACACACAGCTCAGGGGTGTTTCTTAGATGCTTGGATGTTCACTTATGGAAGCTTGGTGTAACACTACCTCATCTGATAGAAAACAGGCCAGAAGCCTCAATAAAATCAACAACGTCTTTCGGATTAACTTTTAAGGATTTGCTGCGTATCTGGACACAGAAAAGTGAGAAGTTGCAACAAGTTTTAACTAGCAGCAACAAAAACAGTTCCTTATGAGTTCTTAGCAATATTCCTCATGTGTTCATTAGGAAACACTGTAACTGAATGGAGCATATAATGTGGAAATGGTCTTCTTCTATTATGGAGTGCTGTTCACTCGAGCAGACGTCCGGAAGGTTGTATCCAGAAGGCTGGGTTGGATCTATTTACACTGGAGGTGCTCCTGGGGCGAGCGCAGAGCTGGCACTATGTGACATCCTCCTCCTCTGAACAGTAGTCACGACCCTGCAGGGACAAAGGCCAGGCAGTTGGTACATGGAGACAGCACACAGGAATAAATCCAGGGAACACTTACTGAGAGCAGTTCTCTGAACTTGGGGGGTTCAAATTCAGAGCTGGGTAGAAACGTTAGATACAGGGAATTTGCAAGAAACCAGGATAGAAGACACTTCCCTTTCTGTCACTATTAATCTCATAAATGTCATCCCCCATATGCTGAATTCCAGGAGGTGGTCCAACAAACTGATTTACAAACCTGCTTTATGTAAAGATCCACCTTGATGGACACAGCCCTGAGATTTGTTGTGAAAGGATAATCTCTGAGGCAAAAGCAACAAAGCACATAATCCTGTGAGCAACACAAGACAGCTGCTGTGAACAAGAATCCCTCATCTGATAACCCCAGCAAGAGTTTAACCCCAGAGCAAAAGATACCATTCGTATTGAAATTATGCTTTTACTATGGGGGATTCAGCCTAAGCTTCACAAAACATGTATTTCTTATCAGACCAGTCATGTTAAGCCTTTTATCCCATCCCAAACTCAGTGTGGAGCAGCATCTCTCTGGGTATTCCCCTTGGGATGGTCTGGAGAAGGCACATCCCATCCCTCCCTACCCGGTTCTTGCAGAGCAGCAAGAAAGGACGTGCTGGGAGCCACTGTCCTTGTTGCCCTGCACAAAACCAGCTGGAGCTGAGCTGTTCAGCACAAGCCACCCAGGCTATCTTGCATCAAACAAGTGCCTCGAATGCAGGACCCAAAATCTCAACCTCTGGACTATTTCCCATTGTTCTTGAGTGCTGGGTGTATCACCTGAGCACCTGGAGAAGGAGAGCCGGAAAGACAAAAAAAAAGGAGAGATGTTTCTTAACAGTGATCAGTTTATTTGGGACATATAACGGGGCTGCACAACAGGAACAAAGGCTCCAAAACATCTCTGCAGTGAAAATCCCAGTCCCGACGGTGGGACTGCAGAGCTAGCTTTGCTGGAGCCCAGACCCAGGAATGTGCAGTGCTCTGACAGCTCCCTGTGGCCCAGCACTGAGAGCAGAAGGGTTTTCTAAGTACGTTAAAATAACCCCCAAGATACTCATCAGCCCAAATTCCGACTCAGCAATCACTGACTCAGAAAGAAAGGAAAAAAAATTCATTTTTGAACTAAAAGCTGTGACTCAAAAAGAAGAAACACTGACATTCTTCGCAGTGAAGCACAAATCTGTTGGTTTTCTCCAGGCCAAGGACCACAATTGGACAAATCTAGGAGACTGAGCTGGTGGTGACGAAGGCTTTGTCCAAAATGCTTCAGAGCTGTGAAAGGCAGCAGCAGTGACCGAGGGCTGAGCTCAGGGCATTTCTAGGACATCCATTTACCTGCTCAAGAGGGAGCGCCACGGCCCAGCACTCCCCACTGGTGGCCATCACTGCTATTAAAGCCTCAAGCAGACCCAAATCTGACAGAAGAAAAGCCATCCTACACTTTTCCCGTCCTACTCCTCCTGCTGTTCTTCTGTTTCTGGATCTGCTCCGTGGCTGCCAAGTACATCGGTTCTCAAATGGATGCCAAGCAACTGCTTCAAACCAACGTGCTGAGCAAGTCCTGACCATGGCACAGACACACACTCTCCCAAGGCCTGAAGGCTACCAGGAGCTGGGCTGATCCTTCCAGACACGTCACTTCCCTCAGCACACTGCTGGGGATGGGGACACATCCGTGTCCTTTTGGTGACCCGACCAACTCAGGTGATGCCCAGACTGCGGTGAGTCCCGGTGGTGCCTGACAGAGCTTTGGTCTAAAGGTTACTCCCCAAATGCATTTTTGTCAGTAGTAACAAGGTCAGCATTGCTCAGGAAGACAGAGAAGGAATAAAGTGTCCCGTTGTCACAGCCTTCCCCACTTCACCAGAAATCCAAGACAAGGGTTGTGTCCTTGGTGCTCCTTGGGCACAGAGGCAGGGGAGGGCTGCCAGAAGAATGGCAGCTTCAGCCCCAGTCCAGTAAAATACTTTAAAATGTCCATTTTTGACCCGTTGGTTGTTTCAGAGGATGTTTGACAGATGCTGGAGGAGATGATCCCTTGATCACTGAGAGGTTGCTGTGCTTGAGATGGGCAGTTATCCTGGTGGGCCTGGCAACACCTCATGGGAAGTGGTCAGCTAAGAGCTTGCAGAAACCACACTGCTCTAGTGGAAGTGTCCCTGCTCACTGCAGGGGTTGGACCAGGTGGCCTTTAAAGGTCCCTTCCAACCCAAACCACTCTCTATGATTCTGTGATTGCCAGTCAAATCCTGTCCAGGGGAGCAGGCTCCTGCATCCAGAGGAGCCAGAGGCATAGAGCAGGTAGCTACTAACAGGAATGTATGGGCTACCCATGGACGAAGTTGTGGGTTCAATCCCTGCATGGGCCATTGAGTTGAACTCAATGATTCTTGTGGGTTCCTTCCAATTCTGTCATTTCTGAGAAGTTTTAATGATTGGAAGTGTAAATGAACCATGTTGAGGAAGATGAGAACTGTAATATGTGCCTCCAAGGCCAGCTAATTCCTGAGGAATCCCATCTCCCACCTCTGCAGTTTCAAAATCCAACTGTCAGCTTTTGTAGATGTCCACAGAACACCATGAGAGTGTTTCTTAACGAATGAGTGAATTTAAGGTAAACTAAAAAGCAGCCTGATGTTCTTTTCCTGCTGCCTGCACCCAAACCAGAAGGGCTCATCTCTCCCCTTGCTGCACCTCCAAAGTGCTCCCCTCCTGATGCCCCTCCAGGGGATGCATCACGGCTCATGATATCCTTTCAGGGAATAAAAAGAGAAAGAAAAAAATCACAGGAAAAAGGCCTTTTCCCCACTATGTGGGGGTGACAGGCCAATAAACAACACCACAGGGCTCAATGGCCCCTTGTGCCAGAGGACTGGGCCAGGCAAGGGAGCGACAGGAGGGACAGGAGGACGAGGACGGAGGGGAAGCAGGGGAGGGAGACAAGAGAGAAGAGGCAGGGGAGGGAGAGAAGGAAGGGGAGGCAGAGGTGGGACAGGAGGCAGAGGAGGGAGAAGGCTAGGAGCCGCAGCAAGCAGCCCTTTCTCCTGCGGGCTGACGGGGCTGGGGACACAGTGGCCCCTCTGAGGGGCCCGGCTGGGCAGCCCCCGCCCGGCTCCGCGCTGGGAACCCTTTTCATCAGGCTGGTTTTGTTTACAGCGCTCGCAGAAAGGACAGGAAGAAAATGCCGGGAGGCGGCACTAAATCATTGTGTACTGTGCTAATTTTTGTCCGTTTCTCATTTTGTTAGGGAAAAATCAATGGAGTCATTAAGAGCAATCCACTTTGCTAATGAGTTTCAGCCTAATCATTGTGCCGTCGCATACGCTGGGTTGGCAGCCCGTTCCCAAGGGCACTCCCTCCATCCCATACAAGGAGCTGCTTTGTGTCCACTCCCCGCTTCCATGCCCAGCCTTACTAACGATGGATGCAGGGAGTTGCTGCCAGGCATCTTTCCCATGGGCTGGGTATTCTCCCACCAGCTCCCGGGGGCCAGGTGAGTGGACTGGTGGTGAAATCCCTGCACACCCACCCCGACAGCAGTGCTGGTGCTCAAGACCAAGCTGACCCACAGTGACATCCCCCGTGGCGGTGGCAACACCATGGCCCAGGCTCGGGGTACCCACCAACCCCATCAGAGTTCACATCTTCACATTTTTTAATCTCATTTTTGTCCATGAGTATGTTTGCATTGTGATTATTTTTTACAAACCACTGTAGCCAGGTAGGAGACAGTTTATGATGATGGGACCAGTGATGGTTTTCCTCTGGTACAGCTGCCCAGGATTGTTTTGCCATGGTCCCTCTTGAACCACAAAGCCAGAGGTGCTACTCTTGTGGGGTTATAATCCCCAAATATAATCCCAGGAATTGCTTGTCATTTGTTCCATTACCCCTCAGCCTTTTTCCTGCAGGGAGACAGTTGCCTATACGCTCTCCTCCAGATCACTGTACTGCTCCATGTAAGATTCAGAGACAGCAGTTGTTTTTCCAACCATTTTCCAGGACAGCCATCATCAAGATGTTTTTGCTAGCAAGCACAAAATGGGTACATTTTCCACAGTCAATGCTTCATATGTTATAGCTTTTAATTTTTATTTCTATTTAATTCATGCAAGCCCTGGTGGGACAGAGCCCCTTCAAGGCAATGGACTTCAGCCCACAGGGCTGTGCCCAGCATCAATTATGCTCTGAGCCACCCTGTGCAATTCATAGAATCCCAGAAGGCTTTGGGTGGGAAGCGACCTTAAAGCTCATCCAGTGCCACCCCCTGCCATGGGCAGGGACACCTTCCACTATCTCAAGTTGCTCCAAGTCCCATCCAGCCTGGCCTTGGACACTTCCAGGGATGAGGCAGCCACAGCTTCTCTGGGCACCCTGTGCCAGGTCTTCACCATCCTCACAGTCATGAGTTTTTTCCCAGTATCTCATCCAACCCTGCCCTCTGGCAGTGGGAAGCCACTCCCCCTTGTCAAATGGTACTTCAGGCCCTTGTCCCAAGTCCCTCTCCAGCAATAGGTCTATGTCCTTCCTGTGCTGGCATTTCTTTTCAGGGGTAACATGGAATTTGCATGGAGCCCTGTGGAATCAGGGTCCAAATAAATATGAGATGTAGAAAGAAGAAAAAAACAACCAAAGGCTGGAGAAACTTCAGGGGAGACACATTAATTCTTCATTGTGTGTTTCACAGCAAATCTTTCTGAGCCCAAATGCAACATCTGACTAAATTAGTCCTTGACCTATTAAATTGGAGAGAACACAGGTCATTAATTTACTTGCCTGAATACCAACACAAATGGCCCGATACCAGTACATGTTTCTATCTTCTTAATCAGAGCTGGTAGTTCAAAACCAGATTTATCCCACCATGGGAGTGCAGTGATTGTCCCAGTCCTGGCTGCAGCCAGTGCTCTGCTGGGCACAGCAGATCTCAGATTTATCCAGCAGCTGCAGCGTTTTCTTTAGGACTGTTCAGTCACTCTCTGCTTCCTTCTGTGGTTTCCAAAGCCATATTTCTGTGTATTTCTGCCTTCATCTCTCAGGTCAAGCAAATCACTTGTACTCCTGACCCACATCTTTCTCACTTACTCCAGGGAACGCTCTCCTCGAGCTTAATTGCTGCTATTACCTGTTGCTCATCCTCCACTGGAATATATTTCTTTGATTTCAGGCTAATTTTCAATAAATGATGATAAGGCTGACAGCAGACGAGCTGCCTCCTTCCCACTGCCTGTCTCTGCTCCATTTCCCCCTGAACTCTGGAACACACGTGCTTTTTGTCTGCCAAAGCATAGCCCGTGACTCTACTCACAATAACCTCAGCGAGTGGGAAGCCCCAAGAGGACTCGCTGCAGCTGCTGGCAGATGTTGGGAACATCTCTGAGCCTGCTCTGCCATCACTCAGGGCCTCATGCTGCACACAGGTCCGTGGTGTTCCCCTTTGCTCTCCTCTCCATGGTCTGCCACAGGTGGTAAAGTGTTTGAGCAACACTTTTAGGCACATGGTGGGATTCTTGGGGTTGTCCTGCGAGTGGGACTCCATGGTCCTTGTGGGTCTCTGCCTGCTCAGGATATTTTATGATACTACAAGTAACTACAGCTTCTTGTGCTGCTGACTGCTCAGCTCTCTCCAGCTCCTCCCGGTCTCCCACCTAACCTGTAACTCCGGCTTCTCATCAGGTCTGGAAGTATTTTTACCTCAAATTCTGGTGTTTCTGAAAGGACTGGGTCGAGTCCAGCAGAACCAATATCTAAGCCTACATTTGAGGCTGACTTTCACATTCTCAATCAGTCCTACCCCAGCCCTCATCTCAGTGTTTCTTCCTTCCAGCAAACCCCTTGAATGGCATTACCACCATCACTGGCATTCTGTACACGCCAGTTCAGCTCCAGCTCCTGAAGCAGGGACAGACTCACTCAGAGACAGAGCAGATGTCCCCCTCTGAACGACTCACAGTGTTTTGACACTGAATTTTGGTAGACAGAAGCTCCATGCTTCATGGCATTCTGTTTTTTCACCTTTGGGTGACATTTGCAGGAGGCAGTGGAGCTTTGTAGGGGCAGCCAGGAATGCGCTGCTGGGGGCAGAACTTCCAGAGAAACTCTCCAGACTGTTTCAGTAAGGCTTGTTTTGATCTCCAGGACTCATAAATACTTCCTGTTTGCAGCTGACAAAACACCAGCCTGTGTTCTTTTCATTTCACACTTTAGCTGCAGGAGTTTTATTTCAGCTGCCCTCTCTGTCCATGCTGTGGAGCAACATGGAAGCATGTCCATGCTGTGCCAGGTCCAAGCACCCATGTAATGTTCCTGCCTAATGCTCACACATCAGAGTCGTTAGTTACCTGGATCTGGTGACCCAGCACCCCTCGGGATGTCAGTGGAGCTGAGGGTGTTTTGCTCCTGACTGGAGTTTCTGCAGCACAGCCCACGGAGCAGCATCTCCATCACAAATCCAACAGCCATGGTTACCACGGGAACACCACAACATTTGGGACCTCACCAGCCACAGGCAACACCCCTTACATGTCCGCAGACTTTTTCAGCTGCCACTGGTGAGCTACTCGCTGATTCAATTCTTCTAAATGTTCAACTGCTGTCCTCCATCACCCTGGAGAAGGGACTGAAAATGCTATTTAAGGATCAGACAAAACCCCTCATATCTTCCAATCTTTTTGGCATTTGTGGCAATACCTAGAAAAAAAAATGTGTTGCGGGCAAAGATGAATTAAACACCCCAAAACTTCTCTTACGAAGACTATTTCTTCAGGCACAGGAGGTCCCCAGGGAACACAAATCCTACGTTCAGCTACACATTAACTCCTGCCAATCCCATCAGCTGTCAGCAGCTTGGTCTCTTTGACAGATAAACTGTGGATTTCCTTTAAACAGACCATCTCCTGATCCCGAAGACAAATGATCCCCAAGATAAATTAGCCCTGGAGATCACCCGGGAACATCTCAAAGCAGATCCAAACAGCTCCAAACACAGGAGACAGGGTCAGCTGCACCTCAGCATGGCAGCTGGGGAATGAGGGGTGTTAGTGCCCTGCCACAAACCTCGGGAACAAAAATCTATCAAAATTCATAATTAGATACAGCCTGACAGTATTGTCTGGTCTGTAGATAAGATACATCTTTAGAAAATCCATTTCACTGGGGATTCTATGCTCAACATTACGGAAGGTGATGACGTCCAGGAAAAGCATCTGAATATTCATAGGGTGAATGGATTTATACAAAGGAGATATAGCTGTATTATGGATATGTAGAAATTCTACTTTTAAATGCATTAGGTTACATAAAATCTTACTCCTGTGAAATACTGGGTAGAGAAATATTCTTCTTAGGAATCTATTAACTCCTCACTTTTACTCTTCCCCTTTATGTCTTTTTTTGTTTTCATAATTTTTATTTTTTTAAGAGGAAAGTAACAAATGTGTTGCTTGGGACAAATATGAGACGCACCCCCTGTGGCACTCTGACTCCTAAGACCAGGAGCGTTGGCAAAACCAGTAGAAATTCAGAGTCAGGCAAGTAAGAACTTCCCTTCCACTCTGCAATCCAACATGACAACTTAATAGAATAGAATAGAATAGAACAGAAAATAAAAGAACAATAGACTAGACTAGACTATAATAGAATAGAAGTATTTCATTTGGAGGGGACCTACAATCATCAACTGCCTGAGAACTTCGGGCTGACCAGAAATTACAGCGTGTTGTTAAAGGCATTGTCCAAATGTCTCTTGAACACGGACAGGCCTGGGGCATCCACCAGCTCTCTGGGAAGCCTGTTCCAGTATCTGACTTCCCTCTCCATAAAGGAATGCTTCTTCGTATCCAGTCTGAAACTGGGAGTAAAAATTAGTGTACTGCAATTGAGGAAGCGAATATTTAATATAAAGTATTAAACAAGATGCACAACTCCAAAATAGGCAGTGTAAAGAGTAAATTGGTGTGTGAACATCAGCCTCCCCACCTCCCTCAGCCACTCCTGGTATAAGCTATGCTCCAGCTCCTTCACTGCTGTCTCACAAAGAAGCCAAGGGTGTCATTTAAAAGGTTTCTGAAACACACAAAAGCTGTTCTCAGGACAGCTGAGATATGCAAAGAATTATTCATTCTCTTCTTCAAAACCTCTCCAGCACCATTATTTCATTGGCACAGCCCTGGGGCAGGGTTATCCACACTTACAGCCACACCATCCCTTGGACCCAGTGGCTATTTTGAGGAGATTCAGCAAGAAATTCCTGGGGTATCCCAGCTACTACCAGCATTAAGATTCCAGTTGTCTCTCACGGAGATGAGATGAAAGATCAAATCAGCAATGACATAAAATCCCACTTTGCTCTTCACCTTTATCCAGTGCGTATATCCTGAACACCCGAGTTAACCTGCCGTTAATCCTAGACTGGTGACATTCCCACAAAACAAGGGATTCTCTCAGTACCTCCTGCGAACTCTTTACCTTCCTGGTCTTCTTTGCATGTGAACTATCTAACCAAGGAGCTGGAAGGGAAGTCTTGGGCCAGACCCCTCCAAATCATGGAGAACACAGAGAGCTGCAGCAGGCAGGTAGGTCACTGTCCTCCCCATGGAGCTGGGAAAGCTGTGTCCATCCCTGAGGGAGAATGGATGTTTACATTACTGTGTCTTACCTTTTCAATTTTTTCATCAAGCATTCTGAAGAATTCTTGTTGGCTTTCGGAGATGTGCATGCTGGAAGGCAAAGGAACAGTATCAATACCAACAGGATTTCTTCCATTATAAAACAGCCCAGGGTTGCTGAGGGGCCCAGCTGTCAGCTCCCACCACTGTGAAAAATAAATCACTTTATGCTTTCATCTGCAATGTCAATTTTAAATCTTTTTTTCCCCTATTTTTTGTTTGCCCACAAAAAATTACTGCATTTAGTTCTGTGTACCACTCGGGGTGGTAACTGGGATCCACGTGCATCCAGAGGAGACCGTTCCCTTTTCCAGGCTGACTGCAGGAAGTTAATAGCCCAGTACCTCTTCCTCTGACAGGGAGAGTGAGAACCCCCTATCTGTCAGGACAGGAGGTTTTCCAGGACTGCCAACCTCACCACCACAGAATGAGACACCCACACTGTGAGATTAAAGACTGTGTCCTCTTGTCCTGCCACTTGTTACGGGGGAGAAGAGACTGACAACTGCTACAACCTCCTGTCAGGGGGTTGTGCAGAGCCAGAAGGTCCCCCCTGAGCCTCCTTTTCTCCAGGCTGAGCCCTGCCAGCTCCCTCAGCCACTCCTGGTGCTCCAGACCCTTCCCTTCAACTAATTCTGCAGCACGAAGAGGCTCAGTGATATGATTTTGCATTAGTAAAGAGGGCTGGAAAATACTCTTTTTTCATTGTCTGTAAAACACTGTCTGTCTGTCACACAAGACCACAGGTCCTTCCCCATGGGGAACTTGCAAGCTAAAAACACAGAAAGGATGAGGAAACAAGGGTGAGGATGGATGGCAGGTGGTATTTGGGGTGTTTATTTATGTTAGGGGATGGTGAGAGCCTCCTTCCTGCATGAGTAACGCCCCTCCGGGAAGGTGAGGCCGGAGCATCCTCTGGACCCGCAGCAGGGAGGAGCACGTGGGCTCACAGGCAGCTGGGGAAATGTGCCAGGGTCTCCAGGTGCAACACAAAAAGATGCAAAAAAGGGAGGATGGGGACTGGTGCCAGTGGCAACAGTGATGCCCAACGGTCAGAAGAACACTAAGCTCTTGGAGATTTTCCCCAGCACAGAAAGCTGGCTCGGCTTGCTGAATTCCCACCTATCCCCTCTTCCTCAGAGTGATCCTTTCAGCAGTAATGAGTTAATGCTCTCCCTAAGTGCCCAACAACGGGCTGCACTTCCCCACAAAGCTCAGCATTGAGCCCTCCCTGCTATCGGCTGAACGTATACAAAGATCTGCTTATGTGGGACATAAATGAAGCTCAGTTCACAAGAGGAGGGCTCAGAAATGGCATTAAAACCTAAAGCTGGGGATTCAGGAGCAGGAACAATTCACCTTTCAGTGGTTGAGGGAGTTCTTGTCCCCAGCTGTCTGCCTGTTCCTCAGGTTCCCACCTCCAACTCAGAGGGGGAAGAGATGCTTATCTGGGACAGCTGACCCCATCCCCTGAATACTCAGGTGCCTTGGAGAGGGATCTTAGGGCACTGCAGCCCTTTCTGGGTAGGCAAGTGCTTGAAAAATAGTCTTGCCTTTGCAACATAATAAAACCAGTTTCTAATAAAATGAGATGCTACTGTAGTGACTCACCCCAACCATAATTCATAAGAAAACTAAAAGAAGGCAGGGAAAAAAAAGGAGCATTGTGTAGTCATATCCCTGAAAATTCCCACAGGATAATCCTACAGATCTGGTCTAGTGGAAGGTGTCCTTGCCTGTTACTGATAAGTAAGGCTTTATAAAAGGCCTTGTAAAATCATGGCTCAGGCCTGTTACTTCAGCTAAGCAGGAAAGGACCACGGGAAAGAGACTCAGCTGAATTAGGGGTAGAAAAACATGTTATATAACCATCACGTGTTCACATCGTGGTGTATGGTGGTTGGTCGAATTATGTTTGTTAAGATTTACAAACTATGTAACTGCTAACCGGCTAACTGCTTAAAAAGGCAATAAAGGGCTCTCCTTTGCACCTGCCAGGGGACTCTGCCGCACTACGGACCCTCACCTCACACTTGCCCATGGCAGGGAGGTTGGGTTAGCTGATTTTTCATGTGCCAACCCAAACCATTCTGAGAGCCTGTGATTTGGCAGGGTAAAACTGGTCTGAAATAACCACTTTCATTTTATGCTTCAGGCTGCTGCCACTCCCTGAGTTATGAACTTGTCCCAGGGTACCTGGTGGGTGTGTCTGATCATTAAAGATGTCAGTGGGGTGAGTTCGGTGATGAACAGACAGAGCAAGTGCCTGTGAGGTCAAGGCAGGCTGCAGGGGGAAGCCCTGAAGGTGTGGCAGGTAGCAGGACTGGGTGTAAAGAGGAAGGACCAACCCCTCTCTCTCAGCCAAAGACCCCCATAAAGCTACTGCTGGCTCCCTACATCCCCTGGTTTTAGAGTCCAGGGCTCTGGATGGAAAAATCTAAATCCTCCTGCAGAGGGAAGAGCCCTCACAATCTTACTTTTCAGCTGACATCAGAATATTGTAAAGAACTCATAATTTGGTACTTAGTCCATGTTTTGTTTAGAAGTGTACCGGAACAGTACTATAAGATGCATCTAATGATCTTATCTATTAATTTCTGCTCTTCCAGCTGAGTAGATCTTTTCCACCCAATGCCACCCCGCCCTGCAATCAGAACCGTCATGGTTTTTAGATGATCAACCTTAAAAAAAAACAAACTGTACATGATGACAGCTGTTTGCTGACTTGGCAATTAGCAACTCAAACACATGTAGCCACTTTTTAAACAGAAATGCAGTGGTAGGTTGGGCAAACAGCAGAGCCTTGGGCAAACACTAGAGGATCTACCCAACAACCTTATGTTACATTCTGCACCTCTCTGGGAAGTTTCCTTATTTTTGCAGGTCTGTAACAGAAATATTTATCTCTGTCAATGCAATGTAAAAAACAGGCTTTTTGGTCAGTTCTGATTTCTGCAGGGACTTTTCAAATTAGAGTTTTATGAAGGAATGGAAGCCCTGGCCCCATGCAGTTCCTCTGCTGTGGATGTACCAAGAGATGACCCACCAAAAGAACAGCCCTTTTTTATCCCAGAGTAATTAGCCTCATGTTAGAGCATCTTAAATACATCTCTGACCCTGCTGGGAAGGACTGAACCACAATAATGAGATACAGCTGTGCTGAAGAGTGATTTTTACCTCCATCTCTCTACCATGAATTTCTTTGCAATTACATCCAAAGAACTCCGCTTTTGCCTTTGAAAAACGGCTGAATTACACTGTCAGTTGATTAGGAAATAACTAAAGTTTCCAGACTTGAAATCGTGTTCTAGGCACTTGACAGGCAGCAAGTGTAAGTTAGTAAGTGCCCTGAGGGCAGGGCACAAGGAACAGCATTTCCACTGGTGTTCAAAACCCAAACACAAACCTTTATCACTTGTTCATCACGAACCTGGTATGTGGCTCAGTGTAACTGTTATTTCTCAGCCAATTAGCGATTAAAATGTAACACTGAGTTAGACAAGAAATTAGTTACTACTATCAATAACCAGCTCTGCCACAAGAGGCAAATACTTCACCTAACACTGACTGACCCTAGGCAGAGAATGGGCTTAGAACTGCCAACCAAGCAGGGAAGAACTTGCAGCTACAGAACAACCTTTATTTTAACAACCTGACCATTCCCAGTTCCAGGCAGAACAGCTGCTAATCTAAACCAGGAGCTAGCAAAAACATCCCTGGGACTGACCCAGTTGTATTCAGGAACACTAGTGAATACAGAGAAGTTTGTTGTGTGTAAGTTGTATAGAAAGCTGAGAAATCGCACAGGGTTTTCTGTTAGGCACAATAGGATGCATCTCACCTATTTTCAAGTCCTGCATCTTTGCTGTGCAAACGAGAGGATGCTTCCCAGTCTTGGGACACAGGTGATCTTACCTCTAGTACTTAACTCAGCATGATTTTAGGGCTGCTGGAGTCATCATTTGGTCTTTGCTAGGCAGTAATTGTGAAACTCACAGACACTGCTTAACCCTGTGTTTATTTGTATTATGATTTAAACAACAGAAATTGAACTTACTTTGCTCTGGGTTGATGTACTAATCCTGGGATCTCTTTATTAGATTTAAGTCTTGCGTTTGAACTGGCAGTTTTTTCCTGAAACACACAAAAAGCGCACAACAGAGACAGCATCAGTATTTATTAAGCTCACAAAGGGTGACAGGCATTTGTCATCAGGGTGTCACACTCGGCTGGGTCCAGGCTCTTCTGCCTGCACAACTGAACGAGAAAAGCTCAGCAAAAATGAAATTAAAGGTAACACGAGAGATGAAATGACCCCAGGTGGCCGATTTTTAAATGCCCTGGGCTCAGTGGCACGTGGAATTGCTTCTGGGTCACTGGATGAAATCCAGGGATCAAACTCTGTGCTGGCCAGTAACTCTCCAGCAGTCCATGGAAAATGGGGGGTGCTCATATAAATCAATAACAACACCAGTCTCCACCCTCACCAGAGCAAGGCAAAGCACTGGGAAGGCAGTCCCAGAGCCACTCAGCACCCACAGGCTGGCTCAGAACAGAGTGGGGAAACATCAGCGCTGAGGAACTATCTGCAGGAGGAAGTACACATCAAACATCCTGGTGAAGAGCAGCAACGGCAGACGTGACCTGCTCAGCCACAAAATTGGGCACAAGTGGCCCAAGGAAGCAAATCAGCTGTGGAGATCCCAAAAATAAGGATGTGGGGCTGCTGGAGAGAGTCCAGAGAGGGCCACAGAGATGCTCCAAGGGCTGGAGCCCCTCTGCTCCGGAGTCAGGCTGGGAGAGCTGGGGGTGTTCATCTGGAGAAGAGAAGGCTCCAGGGACACCTTAGAGCCCCTTCCAGTGCCTAAAGGGCTCCAGGAGAGCTGGAGAGGGACTTGGGACAAGGGCCTGGAGGGACAGGACAAGGGGAAATGGCTTCCCACTGCCAGAGGGCAGGGTTAGATGGGATACTGGGGAGGATTTGTTCCCTGTGAGGGTGGGGAGGCCCTGGCACAGGGTGCCCAGAGCAGCTGTGGCTGCCCCTGGAAGCGTCTGAGCACAGGCTGGATGGGGCTTGGAGCAACCTGGGATAGTGGAAGGTGTCCCTGCCCATAGCAGGGGGTGGCACTGGATGGGCTTTCAAGTTCCTTCCAATCCAAACCAGTCTGTGTTTATAGACAAGAACACAACTCTGTCCTTTGCAGAGGACCAGAACCATCAAAATCATCTTTAAAAAGGCCTGGGAGGGGAAAGAGAGAGTTGAGAGCCAGCACTGCTTGGTAACACTTCGCCATCATGTCATGAGCTTCTGTAACCCAAAACTTAGTGCACACACATATTTATTATCTCCAAAATCCTTCAGAGGGATACAGCCCCTTCCAGATTTTCCCAGTGCCATGTGTTAGGGAAAGCTGCTGGTGCAGATGGGAGAGGTCTGAGTCAAATCTTAGAGCTCACCCGCTCCACAAATCCCTCTGTATTTCTTAGGCATGTCACACCCATGGCAATTTAAGAAACATACACCCAAGAATCAGTGTTTTTGTGGGTAATTTTTGGTGGTTTTATTTAGCCTTATTTAGTCTTTGAATGTCTGAATCACACAAGTTTTGGAAAGGGCTACTAAATCACTGAATAAAAAAAAGAGGCTGTCTAGCAGTTAATATTTTAATGAATAATTCTACAAGGGCTGTAAACATCAACTGCCTCAGCATATTTAACACTGTTTAATGCATATCTTCTAATCCTCCTAAGCAGGGAACAGTGCCTTGCATGAAAATAGCAGTGAGAGAGAAACAAGCCCTTCTTCCAAGCCTTAACAAGGGTGTCTGTGTTTGCTACACCCCACCAGCCACTGCCCGCTCAGGATCCCATGATATCACGCCAGAACAGCAGAACAAAAGGCAAAATCACTTTTTTCAAAGCATCTTCTAATTTTAACAGCGCTAGGAGCGTGTGACATGTACATGTTGTGTGTGATGAACACGTGTGTACACAGACATACAACCCATGAGCTCATGTCTGATTCACATGGCTGTCAAAGCAAAACAAAAAGAGAGGGACGGGTCTCATGGAGAAGATGTTCATGGAGAAGACACCAAAGCCATAAATCAGCTAAACCCCAGCCTTCTGCACCAGGTGAGCCTTTATCCTCAGATCTACTCCATGGGACAGGAAGAGGAAGGGAAGACTCTGATCTACAGCTCCTGTGTTGGGAGCTGTGATAAATCAAGGCAGCACAAACTCAGCTTTCCACACCTCTGCTCACGGTTTGGTGTCAGTGCAGCTCTATCAGGAGCTGGAATCAGCCCAAATCCCAGCCTAAAGAAACTTCTGGCACTTAGGAACAAACAGAAAGACACAAGAAAAGTATATGCTGCCTTCTAACTGTGAGTCCCAGAGCAATATTCAGAATATTAACTGAGACGCACAGGAAAAGAGAAATAAAATTCCTGTTTAGTTGGCTTCAAGATTCCAGAGTTTACTCCTTCCCTCCTATTGCTCCTGACAATTACCACACCTCAATTATCTATTACAATTCTCCTATTTAAGCAAAGAGTATGTTACCTTTTCCATCTGTTGCTCAGCAGGAACAGACAGAAAAGGAAGAGCTAAGAGAAAAATAAAACCCAACCAGGTCTCAAATTGGCTCATTGCGTTGTTCATAACTCTTATTAATGGCAGTGATATTTCATTGCACCGATCAAAATATTGGCTTGGATAAAAATAGATATTCAAAAAAAATTCTTCCAAATGCAAACAAATAGAATATTTTTTCCTCATCAATTTGAAGACAAACTGACTCATCAGAAATTAATGGTTTGGCTTCTAATACTAAGCTAACAAAAACACCTTGAAATGCTTTAATGCAGTCAGATTGTTCTTCCAGACTGACTTGACCTTGGTTAAAGGGTCACTTCTTGCTGTCCAACCTCATTTTCTCCCTTGTTTAAAATTAAATAAGTTACCAGGCACCAACAGAACCACAGCTGGTTTTAGAGACCTAATCTGTAGCAAATAGAAATGAATATGCAGAAGTTTGGTTTTAATCTAGCTCTGCTTATAAGGATTATTTAAAATAAATGCAGTAAATGCTGCCTCACACCACAGGATTGAAAGGAAATCCCCCAGGATGCTGCACTTCTAGAGCAGCAGTAGCAAAAAAGGAGAATAGTAGACATTTTACTGAACATTATTTTGCAATTAATCATTATCAAGGTAAGGCTGTCATCCAATCAAGGTGATTTCATGTGATAGATTTGTTAATTATTGTTAATTCCTCCAGAAAGGATGCACCATCTCTAGGATTTCAGGGCACTAACAGATGGCAGTGACTCTGCTGCCAGATGCTATTAACACAGCAACAGTCACTACTGCCATTATAATTAAATATCTGTCAACATTTCCCTTGATGCCTCCCCTCTGATGAACCCATTTCTAGAGACATGTGAACTTCATTTGAAGCATTTTGTTTTTCTTCATAAGGCTGCCACAGATGGACTCAGGTAAGCTGCTAACAGTCCTTACAAAATAATATTCCTGATTTCTATCAAGATGACACTTTTCTTCAAAGGAGCCAACAGCACCTTTAAACTGCTTTCTAGACCTGAGCAATTCATCATTAAAATCACTTAGAGGAAAAATGAAGTATTTGTTTTCTTTTTATACCATAAACTATTCTTATAAATAATTGTATTTGAAAAGGAGGAACCAAATGCATCGGTTAGAAACGGATTGAACAATGAGATGTAAAATTTCAATATGCCAGCCCAGTGCTTTTTAACCTCACCCAGTCATGAGCACCAGCCTCAGGTAATAATGTCTCCTATGGGCTGTCTGGATCCATCAGGATGAACAAGGGAGAAGCACTGACTTATGAGATTTTACTCACATTTCCTTGCTTTATATGTACATAAGTGTTCATTTTTTGTGCTATCCTTTGGCAGGAAGACAGCCTCTCTTTTTTTCTCTATCCACCTGGAAGCAAAACCACCTGAAAATGTTATTTAGGGTAACTTTATAACGAAGAAGCAAATCAAGCATGGAAAAATCTCAGATACTAGTCAAAGGAGATTATTCTTGGATGCAGTTTCATCAGAGGAATCACATTACCCCTGCCAGAATGCGTACAGGCATTCAGTCCAGAAGGGTGTCCTGGGCATGGCACGGATCGCGTCCGTTGGATGGGGCTGACACAGGAGTCCATTCTCCTCCTCTCAGTATCCACACAGGGAATGAGGGATGATGAAAACTATGGACCCATCTGACCATAAGCTTTGGAAGCCAGGCTGAGGAGGAGCTTGGTTTGCACACACCAAGCACCAAGCACTGCCTCACAGGATCACAGAACATCCTGACTTGGAATGAACCCACAAGGACCAACTCCTGGTCCTGCACAGGACGCCCCCAGAACCGTATCACGAGCCTGAGCGCTCCCGATGCACATCATCCCCACAATATACACCAGACACTAGAGCCAGGACTTAGCAGTGAATTTAACCTTCACAGCACACAGGCAGGAATGGATTCTTGTGGTGAGAAGACACCTAAGAAAGACATTGTCACCACAGTCCCTTGGCTGTCCTGCTGCCTGGAGCACCTTGGTCCTCACAGTGAGGACTTGAAAACACGGCTGTTATTTGTGCATTTGGGTGAAGCTCAAGGTCACGTTTCGCAATAAAAATCTTGTCTTAAATCGAATGTTTTAACAAATACTCTTGCTGTGTCAGGTCAATATCTCCTCAGCGCAGCATGAAGGAGTTGCCCATGATGCCCCACCCTTGCCAGTATCTCCATTCTTGGAGATGTCTAAAAGGTGTCTTGACCCTGGGCAGGAGGTTCTAGATAGCCCTGCTTGAGTTACGGGGCTGGACCAGATGACATCCAGAGGTCTCTTCCAACCTCATCCAGCCTTTAGTTCTGTGATAAAGTATAATCAGACACCTGAAAAAAACCACTTTTGAGTAGGTTTGTTGAGTTTTATCCCCAAGCAGCAGTGGGAAACACTGAAGCCATTCAGGCATGCAAAGGGAAGGCAGCAGCAGACACAGTGCCTGGCATTTATTTTAGAAAAAAAAAAAGATACTGCAAATCCAGCCAGCCTCACACAGTGAGTCTGCACCGACACAGGGAGTGTAACTCAGGCTTGGCAGGGAAAAAACCTGTGCTTCCATCAGAGATCCAAAACGTGTTCCAGAGGGCAGACCTCATCCTGAAACCAGCCAGTTAATGGAGCTCCTCCTTCCCAGGGAAATTACAAGGAAATTCTGCTGTTGCAACTCCAGCTCCTGGAATGCAATATGGAAGAGCAGGATTCGTAAAGCACCCCCCAAAAAAAAAAAATTAACTCAAAATGAGATAAAAACAGGTAAAAAACCAGAAATCCTGAGCAGCTTTCTGCAGCCCACCAAAAGGCCTCCATTGCTGTAACCTGAGAAATTAGGGAATGCTGCTTTCAGTATTTATTTACCAGTCACACATAGGGGGACACACAGTGGTACAGTAACACATTTATTAGTTCTTTTTAAATGCTTTTGAGATGTTAAAAACTATGAAGGGATTATTTTCAGAAGAACATCTAACATGCCCTTTATACTCAATTCAAGCTGCAGAAGCTCAAAAATCAGAAAAATCCAGCCGAAAGTATAAAGTCGGGGAAACAAAAAGAAGAAAAAATAAAGGAAGAGGAAGGAAAAAGCTCCCTCTGGAGTGAGCTGTAGGACTTCTCCTGCAGTACCTAAATATAGTTCACCCTCAGCCCAAGTCAGTGGCCTTTGAGTTTCAATGGAGGACATCATTGAAGAGCAGAGGAACAAAAAAAGGAGGGCAATTCCCACCACTGAAGGGTTTTCACAGAGCATATATTTACTAAGTCTAATGGCTACAACTTTCTAAACATCCTCATCATCTTTTCTCCCAGTCAATATTAGAAAGTCTGGACTAATTAGTTGCAGTAATTCCAATTAATTCTGTTGAGTAGCCAAACACCAGAGTTTTGTGTGAAAAGCAGACATTGGGAGCAGCTGGCCTGACAACAGGAAATTAGGGCAGGTAAACAGATGAAATTACAAATAAGGCAATAAATGATAAATAAGTACGACCAATAAATCCTGCAGGGGAACTCTTCCCTGCACCTTGCCATCCTGCTCCTTTTCAGAGCTCTGAGCTTTTATCGACCCACATATGTGAATCCTTGTGGTTCTTTATAGCTTGGGACACTAAGGTCCAGAAAAGTAAAATCTGGATTTCTATCTCAAAGTTCCTTTCTGCAGACAGACTGATAAACCCCAAGGTGTCCCCTACAGAAAACAAGAGGTGTAATCACTGGTGAAATGCCTCTGTTGTGAAATATGAGGATTACACTGCCCTGACAATCCAGGTTTTCTGGTTCCTTCAGCCTCCGCAGCACTCCGAAAGGTCAGCCAGGATAAGAAAGTCAGCACAGCAGAGATAAATAAAGCCAGAACACCTGTCTCCAAAGGGGCATGAAGTTTCAGCTCAAATGGGAAATTACCTTGCTCCTGCAGCAGGAGCCCTGCCCATCCATGTAATAAACCCAGAGAACACGAGCAGGAAGCAGAGGAGGTGACATGTCTGCAGGACTGCCAGCAGGAAGGGATTTGCAAAATGAAGATGGGCAACATCCCCTCTATGAACAACTTGGCAGAAGGCTGAAAACTGTCCCTCACAGTTGTATGCCCCAGAAATCCAGGTGGCAAGGTGCCTTAGAGCATGAAGAATAGTTGCATCAAAAGATATCCAAAATACTGCAAATAAAATTCTATGGGCAGAAAGGCAACCTGCTCTCTAGCTCTCATTAATACACCTGATCTTCAATGGCTTTGGTACATCAGAGTGGTTGAAACTTTTATCTAGCAAATAAAAAATAGATGGAAAAAAGTTAAAAACTCCATTACTGATGACTTGTAAGACTAGGCTGACTCTTGAGGAAACTTCAGAGAGTACTCGGCAACAAAAAGCACAACTAACCTTGCACTTTTGCAGGTATGCTGCTCTTCTGGATTGTAGAGCCACCCTAGATAACAAAACCTGGCTCAAAAATTAATTTTCTGCTTATTAAGCCTGTGTCATCAACTATTCTGTCTCTCTCGCTCAACCAGCTTTTACAAAAATACACTTATTTATAGTAAATGTAGATATTACTCATGCTACCCATTCTTCATGCGTGTCTCCTGAAGGCAGTTTTCCACCAAGTGCAGTAACACAGAAAGAGCTGACAATGAACACAAAACAACAGGACTGGGTGAAGTCTGCGAAACATTTACAGCCAGGGACAAATGGTGTGAGAGGGAGTCGGGGTGTCACGGTACTCCTGCTCCATGAAGGCACCTTGCTGGAATGGCAGGAGGGTTACAGCCACCACAGTTTTGGAGAGCTTTTTACTGGGATGGTTTTGAAGAGTTTCACACCCTTCAAACATATATGAGAGAACACAGCTAGAGAGGGAGGTGTGCCCTGTTTAAACAGCTGGGCCTACATTTTTAGTAGCTGTAGCGATTTCTTATGATGCTTTTCTAGAGCCAAAACTGGCCTTTTTCAGCTTGTTCTTGGAACACGCTCTACTTCAACCCTTTGTAAAATCAGTTCCCTGAGAGATGCCTTCACATGCAAGCAAAGCCTCCTGAGATCTTCTTGTGCTGTCAAAACCAAGCAAGACTGACGCTCCCCATGCGCACAGATCCTTCCTCACTGCCTTAATACAACGTCTGGGGTTACATTGCAGGATGGGCTCATGGAAATGATGGTGACCACCAAACAGCCACTTTGAGGAGGTGTTAAAAATAGCAGTTGGTTCTCCTCATCTGCAAACAACAGCATGATGATGGTGCTTCCTCTTGTGGAGTCTGGAGTTACACTGGTCACTGGCTTTGATCTGTCAACTGCAGATTTGGGCAGACTATGCTTATTACATTTTTCTTATTACATCCAAGCAGTTCCATAGAGTTCACTGACATCCTCTTAGATGCCAGGATAATGACAGTGTCCCATTAACCAAGTCTTAATAGGGAATTTAGCAGGATACATGTAAGATGGAGCAGCTCTGCTGTGAGGAAAGGCTGAGAGAGTTGGGATTGTTCAGCCTGGAGAAGAGAAGCTTCAGGGTGACCTCACTGTGGCCTTGCAGGGTCTGAAGGAGCCGAAAGGAAACATGTAGAGAGACTATTTACAAGAGATGGAGTGATAGGACACAGGGAAAGGCTTCCCTCTGCCAGAGGGCAGGGTTAGATGGGATTTTGGGAAGGAACTGTTCCCTGTGAGGATGGTGCCCAGAGCAGCTGTGGCTGCCCCATCCCTGGAAGTGTCCAAGGCTAGGTTGGACAGGGTTTGGAGCAAGCTGGGATAGTGGAAGGTGTCCCTGCCAATGGCAGGGGGTGGGATGAGATGAGCTTAAACGTTCCTTCAACCCAAACCACTCTGTGATTCTATGAAGATACTTTTTCCCCTCTTGTTCTAACCTGGGATTTACAAGGGATGGAACAAGTGAAAACAGCGAAAGACCAAGTCCTTCTGGGTTTGTTGCTTACAATTAAGAGGAAAACCCAAACTAATTAAAGATGTGGTGCAAATGAAAAGATACTGTTAAGCCATATGTAAGCAGATTGAAATGGTAGCAAGAAATTATGAATGAGATAACCCTGAGAAGTGAGATAACAGAAAACCAAGAGTGGTGCTACTCAGCAATAAAAATAACATTCGCTTCAGGAAGAGTTTGTGTGTTTCAAACCAGCAAGAATTCCCTACAATAAGCTCTCATTCTCCCATCACTGTCCAAGGCTCTAATTTTGAGATTTTCAGTAATTGCAATTATGTAAATGCCATTGCTGGAGCATATTTTCAATGTCTGTATTTTGCTCCTCTCAACGTCTGTTTTGTTTGCATTAATTCTCAAATTTGCACCAGGCATAAGATTTAAGACCCAAGAGAATGAAGTAAACAGCTCTTGCTACATGGCAAATTTCGGCATGTGTGGGTAAAATGTGCATGTTAAAGGACATAATAGTTGGAATGTTATTAAGTATCACATATGTACTATGACACACATGAGAAACATTAGGGCTGCAGGAGAAGCCTCACATCTGATTTTGTATTTTGTACCATCTTCTTGTTTTGGTTAACAGTTACTTTTGAACAGTAGAAAGAATGATTATTGTTTCACAGACTACAGTGGCCTGCTCACTTACTGAGTTTCCAATCCTCAGCTGTATAAGCATGGATTTTGTCTGGATTCTCCCAACACATTAATCTGAGAGTAATACTGAGAAGAGAAACCACATCAGAATTAAAGACAATCATAAACAGTTTAAAAATTTTATAAGCCATTTAAATCAGTAATGGTGGCTGAGTTTTAAGTGTTTATCTCCTCTAAGTTTCCTTGGAAGAAGAGCAGATAAATAAATATAACTCCTAAGTGCTGGCAAAATGAGGCACCAATATATTCCAATGGGAATGTACAAATATAGCTCTGATGCTCAGGGTGGTGTAGATTAGAAAATATCCAAACCAATACTGGGAGAAGAACTAGCCTAAAATTCAATTACAGGCCGGGAAATACTCAAGTCCAACATTTAGGACATTAACGGTTGGATTCAATGATCTTAGAGGTCTTTTCCAACCTTAACAATTCTACGATTCTATCAACCTAAGATGACCAATATTTCAGAGTCCCAAAATGACTGTATGCTTGTTATGGCCTTTAATAGCCACTCTGATTTTCCATCCTCTCATCTTCTGCATCCCCTCTTCCCAAAACCACTCCTAGTAGGTGGGACAGGACATGGAAAAGACTCAAAATGAGCTCTGCCCTCCTTTTGCAGAAGGCAGCAAATCTTTCCTCCAGGAGAGTGTCAGAGCCAGGCCGGGGTGGCTGTGTGCATCAGTCCCAGCAGTGCACGGCCATGAGCCCAGCCAGGGTTGGGATATGGTGTCAGCTCCCTTGGGAGCGACCGGCCATGGAGAAGGAGATACTGTGCTGTGCAAGATCAGGCAAGCAGGGATGGATCCATCATTCACCCACAAAATTTCAATGTCTCCTTGATCAGAACATGAAATAGCATTGTGAAACCCTACAAGACCAGTCTCCTGAGATCTTCACCTGGTATCAACCAACACAAAAGGAAGATATTTCAAAATACCACCCAATTGCACCACCCCAGGGCATGTACCCAAACCACTTCAAGAGATTTCTGTCTAACCTGTTCTCCAAACTCCTATCCCGCAGGTTTTCCCAACAGTCTTTCTTTCATTTTGCCACTTCCCTGAAAGTTCAAACGTTTATCCTACTACCCGGCTTTAATCTCTGCCTGATGCCTTCCTCCCTCTCTCAGGAGTCATGGAGAAAAAACTATTGTCATGCCTTTTAAAGCAACCTTTTCTATATCAGATGACTCGTTTCCTTCTGTATTTTTAGGCTAAACAAATCAATTCCTTCCATCTTCCATTACAGCTTACGTTTGCTGAACGTCCTATTCTTGTCACTCCCCTCTGGCTCTTCCCCATCTGCCCACATCTTTCCTACTGAGCACATTTCCAATTTCGGCCACAGTATTTAAAGCCCCTATGAAGAAAGGATGGATCACATGCATTGCCATATATATTTTTTTTATTCCTGTTTTTAATTCACTACCTCAAACAAGCGAGGTTGACCTACAACAGATACAGGGTGCACCTGTAAACTACGCATTCATACTCAAAAAACATGAGGTAAAAGAATGCTGAAGGAGAAATTAGCTAAGCTCACCTTCTCTAATGGCTACAAAACATTTGTGGTACAGTACTCAAGATCTCTCTCAAGCCAAAAATGTTGGTGAGGATGGTCTGTCTTTCTGCCTCAATGCTTGAAATATTAAACAAAACAATTTCGTGCTAACAGAAGTATCAGGAAGTAAAAAATCCACATGTTCTATGACTCACAGTCCATCAGGTCTTCTTAAAATTAACCAAAATCACATGCAACAAGCAAAACAGATGTTCCTAAATAATTTCAATTTTGCTATTTAATCAAAACTGGCTTCCAAGTCTATAAGTTGATTTCCAGCCATCTGCAGACACCAAGTTTTAACACAAGCTCTATTTTCTTTTCAAGTGAGGTGAGTGAAAAGGTAAGCACCTCTAAAATTTAACAGGGTTGTCCCATCACAGGACTGTTCAAAAATGATGGACCAGCATGTCCCTAACACAAAGGCTCTCTGCCTGAGTCAGAAGTGCACTCCAATCCATGGTCATAGGCATAGTGCTTACAACAAGGAGAAAACTAGAGTTTAGTATGGAGATATGGCCTCATTTTTCACTGCAATGTTGTGCTGTTATCATTCAATTACTTCCCTACACTTAATTAACTCCTTGTTGAATCTTAATATGATAATGAGAACTTTAATTCAAACCATATACTATGTCAATGCTATGATCTTCACAGCAAAACTAGATTTTATTTAAGTCACTCAAGCCCCATAATCCCTCTGCTTTTTTATAACATTATGATTCATATAAAAGCACAGCAGCTGCATCGGGACAAGAATCTTCCCTGACTGTCACTAAAAACATTAACAAATAAAATCTATTTTGGAATTAAAATCAGTTGGCTGTGATTAATAGTTCTCACTTGTCCATCTCTCTGCAAACTGAAGAGCAGCAGAGATGGTGATCGAGGCTCTCTGGAGATCCTGTACCTATGTTCAAGCACAGACCTGGTTAGATCATTCATTCTGACGAAACTTTCACCTTTTGAACAACCCACAGTAGAGACCCGTGATATGAATACCTCTCTTAGCCTTTCTCTGCCTCACACTTCCTAAACTCTTAACATCAGACTAGAGACCTACCAAACCCAGAACATCAAGACCCCAGCAAGAAGCACACTCAACCTTCCAGCAGACTCTTCAACTCTATCAGAAACACCAACAACAAACAGATCATATAACTTTACAAAGAAAACTAGAAACATCACACTTGGCACTTAGCAGCCAAATCTAACGAACCGACAAACCCTAAACTTCCCAACCTGAAGCATTGCAAAAGCAGTTTTGAAACAAACTGAGGCACAAAACGTGTGTGAGGATCATGTGTTTCCCCTACCAGTGAAATGCAGAACGGCTTTAATTCCCTGACTCCTCACGAAGAGCACAGCCTTCCACATCACCAAGGCTTTGGGATGCGGTGGAGTATGTCCTTAATAAAACATGTGTCTACATTCACTGTTAAGAGTTTTCCTGATGTAACCTTCAACCCGGGCACACTTTGCTCCTGGATCTGCAAAGCACTTAAAGGCCTGTTTCATGTCATGGAGGTGCCTAAATCCTCCTTAAGGGCCCATTTTATGTCACAGAGGTGCCTAAACCCCCTTCAAGAGCCCATTTCATGTCATGGAGGTGCCTAAATCCCCTGTAGGTCAATGGTGTACAGGCCCATTCACTGCTCTCCTGAATCATGGCACAAGTCTTCCAGCATGTGCTGAAGACTTACCTTGCAGTTATTAAACATGATGATAACAGGAATGATTCCATGCCGGAAGGACACTGTTTAGAACAGCTGGGTAAGGCCCGCAGGGAGGGAAAGCCAAGGGGGAAGATGGGTGAACAACCCGCCCCAGGAACAGCATCCTGTGCTATTGGCAAAATTGCTGAAATAACCTTCAGCAGAGAAAGGAAGGGCGAACAGCAGATGGGGCTCACAAGATGAGGGCACATTTTATGATGTTTAAACCACACTTAAAAAACAGTGATCATCTGAGTGTAATGAGCAGAAGGAAACATGTTCCTTTCAGCCAAGGCTCCTGTACTCCTTTCTACTAAATGAAGAGTCACACATGGCCTAAACTTACAGCTATAAATAAGCAGGTGGTAACATCGCACCCTCCTAATTAAGTTCTAGGGTCATTAAAATCTTTCTGTTACTATGCACAGGGCTTGCTGCTTCACCTCATCCATCGCAAGGCCTTGCCATGTGCTGCTCATCTGAGTTCCTGCCTTGAACCTGAGCTCCTGTGCCCATGGACTCTCTTCCCCTGCCCTCCCATGGACTTTCCTGCTGCTTGGCAGCACCAAGTGAGCAATCTGTGATCACACGGTCCCAGACTGGGATAGTTCTCAGCTCTCTCCCCCGTCTCCTCACTTCTGAGAGGGCACATCGAGCACCTCACGCTGCAGCTGGGGTGCAGGGAATGCTCAGGATATTGTTAAGGCTTATCTGGGAAGACAAACGCTTAGATGATTAGGTAGTCTGTTCATAATCCTCAAATTCAGAGTTTAGTTTAAGCCCCAAATTCCTGGGGTTTAAAATCGCTTTCAATTAATATTAATATTAGGCACGTCGGGCCCTGAGGGAACTGCACAACCACCACCATGGATACTCAGCACATGCTCTCCTGAACTGACCAGAAACTCTGGCCAACATTAATAACACAATACATGTTCTGAGAATATTTTTCTCAATCTAAGGGTATTTTATTTTCCTCTCAGCAGGTCCCTCCCTCATTAAGAGTGCAACTTCACAGTCAATTTGGAATCGTGCAGTGGGGTTTGGGTTGGAACGGACCTTAAAGCTCATTCCGTTCCACCCCCTGCCATTGGCAGGGACACCTTCCACTATCCCAGGCTGCTCCAAGCCCCATCCAACCTGACCTTGGACACTTCCAGGGGTGGGGCAGCCACAATTCATGGCCATTTGACTGAGGTCTGACACTAAACAAAGAAGACTGCAGAGGAGAAACCACAGATATATCAGGAATAAGTACTTTATCCCAAACATCCAATAAGCTGGACTTCCCAAATGAATTAGGAAAGCAAATTTCACAGCATAATTATCTTGCTGAAAGACAAAAGGATCTCTCAAAGTGTTGCTTAAAATTCTTTAACATCGAAGTATTGATTTAAACACTGTAGAGTTACTATTTATCACAGAAACCAGAGTACAGTGAATAATTTCGAGACAAGAAAAATAATAAAATAATTAGTAATATGATTTAATTCTGCATGCAGTACCCTGCTTCTTGTTATATTCGGTCTCAGCTATCAGCCTGCTGTAAAAGCCAGCCAAGAATTCGTCAAGCCCTGCCAGAGCTACAAATACTGGCCAGAAATGTTTGTCATATCACAGCTCGGTTTCCAAAAAGTAAGATGCTGGACTTTTACAGCCAGAAAAATACAAGGCGCAAAGGACAATAAAAAATGAACTTATTTAATATTGTTGGAATGCATCAGATCAAACGAATCCAAGCACTCTTAATCCTGGTAGGACTGCAGCATGACAAATACACTTCATTTAGATACTCAGCCCCTGTGAGTCAAACCAGTCTGGAAGATTCAGCCTCACAACTGCTGGACATTACTCAATTAGCGTGAGGCAGTGATTTCCAGCCCTCAGCAACCAAGGCAGCCTCCTCCTCTGGAGAGCCAGACAGCTTTACCTTGGATTAAATGGATCGATTTTTCCACTGTGTGCATAGAACAGCATCGTCAGGCAATTTGAGTTCACTGGCCACATTATTAATGGACTTTGCTAATTTTTCAAAGCACTCATGAAATACAAAACATGGTGTCTTATAATGAGGTGCAATTGCAGCAGCAGTGTGTGCAGCACATGTATCTCCAAGGAAAATGTGTTGACACAGACATGCCCTTAAGAAGTTTGGGCTTTATATTTCCTTACTGTAGGGTACAATATCTTCAGCCACAGGCAGTCCTATTCATTTCAGCCAGCCCACCTGTTGCAGTAAGCCCTGCTCCCAGGAGAAGGACACCAGCAGGAATGAGTATCTCTCAAGGAAACCTCTTTGCTGTGTAATTCAGAACCCAGACATTCAGTAACACTAGTCAAGCTAAATTCCAACAAATTAGGAAAACATTAGGAATCTTATTTCCTCATCTTGGATCAGGAAAAAATTAAGACCAAACCCAAATTCTGCATCTTGGCTCAGTCACAGGTGTGCAGATGCCCAGCCTTCAAGCAGGACAGCTGCTCTAAGATCCTGTTTTCATCCACCCTACTGTAAAGCTGCAGCAATGCTCAGCTGTCCAACTAGAATATTTACCTATTTAAAGTGAAAAAATGCCCTGAAAACTGTCAATGATTGGAATCAGAAAAGTTCTTCAGATGAGTTCACGTGTAAATACATTGAAGGTAGTGACTCTGAAAGAAATGTAAAACAGGATTTGTGTACTATTTTAAAAAGGATGAGAAAACCCTTCTTCAAGCTAATTTTGACATAATATAATGATGTCAAAAGTTCACTACTTACACGTCTGTACTAATTGATCAGAGTGGCTGAATCTAAGCTTTGACTAATACCAAAGTGCAAAGCTGGCTGAGAAGAAGATACTTTACAATGGAACATTGTTTAAGTGGAGGAATAAATCAAGTAGGATTTTGCTGGTATCTGTCCTGAAGCTGGATTTTCACTAGGAACTGGGATGATGAATAATAATGAATTGGAGACTACAGCTGCTTTCCAAAACCACAGAGAGCACCAAGGCAGGAAAGACTCGGTTTTGCAGGATTCAGAGTTATCTTGACAACTTGGAGAGATGTCCTGAAAAAGTGAGGAGATCATTCCAACAAGACCCAAGTCCGCGGTAGTACACTGGCAGAAATAACCAACAGGATACAATAATGTATTGATATAGCAATACTAAAATAACCAACATGGAAGCACTAGCTTATGCAGGAGCTCTGCTGGACAGGATCTAGAAGCTTGCTGGACACCAGCCATCAGTATCCTGCTCTTGCAACCAAGCCAGGCCTCATCCGGATGCATCTAGAAGCTGGGATGGCTGCGGAATGCGTGACTTGGCTACAGGCACCAGGAAGGTCTCAAAGAACGAGAACGACAACAGCTCCACATGAAGTGGAGAAAACACTCCATGAACTAGAGCTCCTCAGCCTCCAAGGTGACAGCAGTGAGACACAATGTTCTCCTGCTCTCCATACCTACAACCACCCCAAGGACCACGAGGATGAGCAAATGGACCAGTACCATGGGGATCTGGATGGCAACGTGTTTAACTAATAGTTTGATGGCAGCACTCCAGTCCCTGCACTGTATCCTCCACAAACCCAACATGCCTTCCCTTTTCTATCAATCCTATTCCTAGCTATCAACCCTATTTCAGCTCTCAATCCTTTTCCTAGTCCACTCCCACAACTTTGTTCCCAACAACTTCTTTATTCATGTAAGGCAATGAGCTTGAAGCAAGAGCAGAATTATTTGGTATCTCCCACTCCAGTGTTAAGTTCCTCTAAACTCAATTAATCATGAAGAACCGCTGTCAGCTCCCTATTTGCCAGCAAGATACACCAAAGTAATAAGTGATTTCACATTCTGCTTTTGAAGACAAGCTATTAAATTCACATGCTGTACTACTTTAATCAAGAATAGTTAATTAAGCCATTCCCCTGATATGAATTTTTATCATTCTGCACCAGCCATACATAACTTTTCTAGGACTCAGACCGGGGCCATGATGCATGTTTGCAATCTGTCTTTCCAAATTAATCTGTCACCACTTGTAAACTCAAAGTGGATCCAATACATTTTGGCTCAAAGGTAACTGGGCCAAGTTCGGGGACACTGAGGACTGGAGGGCAAGTGATGCTGAAGCACCACTTCACAGAAGGGTTTAAATTAATTACAAATGACCCACCATGACACAAAACACTTTGTTAATATTTTAGTCTGTTTGCCTCGTTTTATTTCCTTAAGTGAACTCGGCTTCATGCTCTATGCCGCCATCATAAAATCAATTCAATAACTTATATGCTCATATAAGTAATCATCAGCATCCATAATACAGGAGTCGTAAGTGCAGGCCATAAAGCAAGGGAGATCTGGAGTGTCAAGTTATTAAAAACATTAACCTATAATGTGAATCTAAGTCTAAATTTATTACAAGCAAAAACTCCCCAACAATTTTCTGTTCCTGGAGCTTAAGGACAGGCTAATGCAATGTTTTTCTAGAAAAAAAGACTTCAAACAAAGCAGCCAAGGAGCCAGATATGGATCTCTTCTCTTTTAAAGTACTCACAAAAGTAAGATAGCAAAAAAAAAAAAATGACATCACTATTTGGCTATGTGACTTAATCATAAGAAAACAGGTTTATGAAATAAAAAAAGTGAACAAAATGACAACTTGGACATGTTTTTCAAACATTAACTGGGAATACTCTGTTATTATGCTGTGAGAATCGGCTGGAATTTATCCCCAGGAAAATAAGGAACATAGAGAAGATGTGTTATCTCATCTAGCCTTTTGTGAATCTATGCCATCAAGTCAAGCCAAGCCTTCCATAATCCCATCCACTTAGGATGGACTTTCATTTAGGTTTTCTAAAAGGCAGACTGATGAGGTTGATGTGAACTGGCTCTTTTCACACCTCACAATTTTACATATTTTTTTAAGGCAATACAACCAAAGGAGGCAGTTTAACATGGGACTGCTGGATGCCCAGCTCCATCAAGAACCCTCTGAGCTGGCCCTGGCAAAGGCCCTGTCTATGGAGACAAAAGGAGAAGCACATCAGGGCACTTAGGTCACTTATCTTTTAATGAAGATAGAAAAAACAGCTATAGTTTGTTTATTTAAGTGAGAAATCAAGTAGAGCCAGAAGAACAGCTTCCAAAACCCAACCAGGCCCACAAGGAACAAGGCCCACAAGGAATACACAAGTCCACTCCAGCAGCCCTTGAATCGGCTCTTGGTGCTTGGGCCTTTTATGTGTTTTTCCCATTTAACAGATTTGTTTAGATAAACTCATAAATATGGGTATTTACATAGCATGACAGAATGGTGTACTTAGAGATTTTAAGTAGAGGAACATTCTTTCATGCTCCTCATAAAATGAAAGCATGCCAAACTTTAACTAAAGAAACATGTTCTAACGCCGAGAAACTTTTATAATTAATCCTCGCCTCAGATCATCTCAGAGAGAGTTATGAGTCTAATTACCGTCAGTTGAGAAATTGCTCATGTTTCTGAAATGGCTGAAACCAGACCCTGTGTAACAGATAATCTGAATCTCTTCCATCCCATGACCAATTTACGGCTAAGCCCTGACTCACTGCATTAAGTCCGAAAATATTTCTCAGCATTAGCGACAGCTCATTGCGGGAGGAACAACAGACATGGGCGTGGGGGGAAAAATCCCCTCTAAACTCCACTGCTTTACAGGAGGGATGAAGATAATACACTGCTAAAATAGTCTTTTTTTGATTTTTTTTTTTTTTTTTTAAAGAGCACCAGGGCTATTCTTAGAGGAGTTACATGGTGTGCAGGTTGCCGTGAGCAAAGGCTTGGCCGGTGGCCAGCGCTGGCTGGGTTTGCTGCGAGGCCGAGCAATGCCTTAGCTCGGGAAGAGATTTCTGCTTGCTTTTCTAATGAAGAAAAGGAAAAGAGGATGCAGAGAACTCCATACACAACCAGCTAAGAACAAGCTGTACTCTGGAGAGATGCACCACTGTCTCCTCACATCCGCCGTCACCCAAGCCTTGTTTCACTGCTGAATGTTTTCTCCAGGAAGGAAATGAGTGTAAATACTTCAGAGGCCGGGTTCCCATACGGATGTTAATCTTTGGAAAAGCTGGGCAGGATGCAGTGACTTAGAGAGCCAGGAGATCTCCAGCAGCAACAAATCCCACAAATATACAAGCTGCTAAACTTGTGAATGCAGCCAAGCCCTTATGAAAAAAAAATAAGGCACGTTTTGACCTTGACTCACTCTTAGACACTATGAAGCAACTTGAAGCTGGTTATTTCAGAGCCTCACCAGTCACCTGAAAGGGCTGAGATTTCCTATGCCTAGCTCAGGTGATTGCTTGGCTAAGAGAACGTGCTCTCCAAGTCTACAAAGAAGTTGCTGATGCCAGAAAAGTTGCTGACACCTCAGCCCTAGAAGTGTCCAAGGCCAGACTGGATGTGGCTTGGAGCAACCTGGGATAGTGGAAGGTGTCCCTGTCCATGGCACAAGGTGGAATCATATAATCTTTAAGGTCCCTTCCCACCCAAACCAGTCTGTGATTCCATGACTTCATGAAAAGGAAAGGGTGATCTGGCAAACCCCCAGCATTTCAGCAGAAGTGCCACCCTACCAGCATTGCTCCAACCAAATCACCCTCTGGGTTCCAGCACACCTGACAGCCAAATCTGTCCCTCCTCTCTCTCACAGCAGCTTTGTTTGAAAGGTTAAAGGAAAGGAGAAAACCAAAGGAAAAGGGCAGCCTGATGGCACTCCCTCCCACTCCCACCCAAACTGCTCCTCCACACCACGGAGCCCAACATCCAAATATCCACAGAATCACAGAGTTTGGGTTGGAAGGCACCTTAAAATCCATCTCATTCCACCCCCTGCCATGGGCAGGGACACCTTCCACTATCCCAGCTTGCTCCAAGCCCCGTCCAACCTGGCCTTCGACACTTCCAGGGATCCAGGGGCAGCCACAGCTTCTTTGGGCAACTTGTGCCAGGGAAGAATTTCTTCCTAATATCCAATCCAACACTGCCCTCTGGCAGTTTAAGGCTGCTCCCCCTCAGCTGTGTCACTCCAGACCCTTGTCCTGGGTCCCTGTCTCTCGTAGGCCCAAACTGGGGGAAGAGGACAGCACAACATCCCTGTGTTACAGAACTTGCTCCTCACCAGGTTGTGCCTTTTTTCTAACACCCTGGGCACTGGAAACTGCCCCCCCAAGTCACTCTCCTGGAAGTACAAGGATTTTGGAATAAAAGTACTTGTTTGGATGAAATTTTGGGGAAGAATTTGTAATATGCGGGCCCATTCTTGCTGTGTTTGCACGCACAGCAGCTGCTTCTGATTCCCAACACTTGCCTTCAGGTGCTGCTGCATTTAAATACACACACACACACACACACACACAATTATAATATGATTACCTTATTAAGAAGCACTGCACTGGCTTTGTGTTCCCATGCAGAGATTATCTGTTGGCTTAATTTTTTTTTTAAAGCTGCCTGTCTTTGATGGTATCCCATGGAAAGATTACATATTAGATAAAGCAGCACATGGTCCACACAGACCAAATGTGGGAGACAAAAGCAGAGCACCGAGAGCTCTGTTTGAGCTCCAACACTGCTTCTTCCAGGAACAAGGAACAAATAATTTAAAGCAAAAAAAAAGGGTTTTCTTCCCAGTGAGAACAAACATGAAGCTGCATATTAACTTAGGTCAGTATTACTTTGGCATCTGTATAAACCATTGCCTTCTGTTAGAAATTATTCATGAATTATTCAGGAGATTTTTTTAACATATCTACACGTAATTCCAAACTCTGTATGCACAAGAGTCTGAATTATCTGCTCAGCTTTTTCAGTATACAGAAGTACTTGCCTTTACTGGCACAAACTTATTTCCATAGGGGTTTTCTTTCTGTCCCTGACTTTTTCTTACTTAAAAAAACTTCCTGAACTCTTGAAGGTTATAATGTTACATTGTTTTGCCTTCTCCCAGTCCAATTTCTTACTCTTCTTTCCACCAGCTGAAATGCAGAAATCCCTTCCAACACACATTTGAGTCTCCCAGCTGCCTGCAGAGCAGCTGGTTTTGTCCATCCACAAAATCAAAGAGAAACAACCAAAGTCCAAAAGCTCAATGATAGTGAAAAACAGATGAGGCTGAGCCCCCGCCAGCCCTGGTGTAGGAATATACAGTGCAGATGGATGGATACACTCACTGTTTTATTCCTGGAGGTGGCTGAAGCACTTCTAGTGCAGCTAGAAGTGGAGGCAGCCCAGCTCCTTTTTCCTAGGGGGGCTGTACAGGGCACCAGCAACACCCCAAGAACACCAGGAGTGTCGTCAATCTCCCTATCTGTGAGCGGAGGTTACACCCATCCTGCATTAATCCACCATGAAGGATAAATCCCCGCTCTTGGCTCACTCACCTGCTCCCTGAGGGTCACGCCACGGCTGCACAGCACCCCAGCAGCACAGAGCCCCTGCACAGGGTGTAGGTGAGGGTGCTGTGCCCTTCCCAGTGCCCCCAGGATGCGCACACAGGTGAGCGAGCGCATCCCGAGTTCACGCCAGGTCCTCAGGAAACCTGGATTTGCCAATCCTGTCACCCTGAGCACACAGCAATTAAGGCTAAAGAGCTAAAGGACCCGTTAATGCAGCTAATGAGCTTCCCCAGCAGCCTCTCCAGCTCTCTTTCCCTTTCTCTAGAGAAGACACCATTAAATCAAGATCTTTCCTGTTGACGTGTGCCCTCACATCCCAAAAAGCCTAAGCCTGGGTAGCCCAGCCCCTGTCCAGACCTCACGTTTCCTTGGAAGAATTAAGAAGAAAATAAGTCCATTCAAAAATGTTCACCACAGTTTCAAGTAATTTTGAGCAAAACATCATTTTCTCCACAACAAATGTGAAACATTTCCCACCTTTGCTCACATCTAATGGTGAAGCATAACCAAAATATGTAGCAAGCAAACACAAAACTCCAGCTGCAGTGGTGGGAAACTGCCCGCTCAAGGATGATGGAGCACAAAGTTGCCTAACAGGTGGAAACCTAACCAAACTATTAAAACAGGAAAGTAACATTTCATGCTCCTTCAGTACAACAGACATTGTCTACTTGAAGCTTAGTTAAATAACCAATGCTCTCTGCTACAACTTGTGATCCTGGGAGTACTCCTCACTCTTGGATATTCTAGTTTATGTCACCTGTTATGGTATTTTTTAACATTTCTTACTAAATAACCAAGATGAATGGGGGAAAAAACCAAGCTAAAAATAATTTAGGTGATGAAAAAAGCCTCATTGGATTGGATTGTGGAGAAAAATGGCATTTTCAGTGTAAAAAAGGAGACAAAATCCAAGTTATTTCAAAACAATAATGGTACAAAGTGGACTGGGAGCTTCTTATTTTCTAATCCCAGAACAGTGGAGCAACAGGGTTTTTAAAAACTAGTGGCAAATTCAAAGCTGAAAATGTTTGTTTGAAAAAGTAAGTTAGAAAATTGTCAAATAATGACAACTCTGGATTATGCAACATGCTGCTATCATGTGATGTTCACGGCAAGAAGAGAAGTTCAGGGCTGCAGAGAGCCCTCTGAGCTGCTTCTCACCTCTCCTTGTGGTGCTTCTGCTCCTTTTTCCCTTTCTTGTCACGTTTTTCCCTTCCTCCTTTACCCCTCCAACCTCTTCCTGGGATGGTCACTTAACTCCCACTAACGCAAATTTCTCTTTGGGCTCTGGACTGCTTTAAGGTCCCTTCCAACCCATATCTTCTGAGATTTTATGCTTAAATCCCCAAAACTGGGTGCTAGAGATCTTCACATTTTTCATCTAACCGGCTTCAAGTTCACCTCCTTTAACTGCTCTTGAAAGACATCAGTTAGGAAAGTTTGCAAAAGAAAACATTTTCTGCTGAAAAAAATACCTGAAGTATAAACAAGTTCCAGCCAAAACATATTGACTGTACAAAGGATCTGCCTGAAACCAGCCCTGAAAGTCATGTTCCTCCAAGGGCTTCATCTCAGCTTCAATACATCAAAATTAATAAATTCATAGAATCACAAAGGTTGGAAAATCTCTCTAAGATCACTAGTCCAACCACTGACCCAGCACTGCCAAGGCACTAATCACCTCTCCAGGCACCACATCTGTATTGGTTTGGGGTCTAAAATGGCACAACTCCTCCCTCCCTTTTCCAGAAGCAATACTGTATTCAGACTAAAACTGAGAGATCACAAAGGCTGTATGGGTAAACATCTAATGAAGTCCCTATAGATGAATTTGTTGTTATCTCCATGCTCTACAACAGTCTGAAATTAGCACCTCACCAGATATGGAAATCCTGGGCCCTACATTTCCCCCATAACCACCTCGACTCAAGGAGTCCCTGAAAAGAAAGGGTGAGCAGACCCACATAATATCTATAATTAAATGTGAACAGATGAAAGGCTGAACTACTTTGCCGCTATCACAAGTAGGTCAAGAGATCACAGCTCACCAGTGGTCAGGAGTACTCCAAACTGGGACTCTTAGGCCATAGCAGCTGCTTGGATTTACAGCTTTAGTCTCCGTCAGTGACTTCTGATTTTAGGTATTTCTGCGTGCTCCATTCTGCCTGTATCTTGCCTCATCCTCTGTTCCAAAACAGCAGAGTTAATAATTAACACCTACTAGGCAATTGCTGAACAGCAAGTACCAAAGAGAGGATACAGACAGCTCCTCTTGCTGACAGCTAGCAAAATCCTACAGCTCATCTTTCTTAAAGCTTCAGTTCTGCAAGTGTGGAGATGCTACATTCTTTAAAAAAAATAATAAAAAGAATAAAAAAGAATTGGAAGGTTCCCAGTCCTCACAATCGTGGAATAAACTCTTAAATCAAGAACGTGCCACCTTTCCATGACTGCTGACTCCTCTGTTTCACCAACAGCTCTGTGTCCATCCTCCTCAACAGCTCAGCTCAAAGCATCAGCTTTCCCAGAGTGGGGGGGCGGGAAATCCCAGGCAGAAACTCACCTGTTAAAATGATACAGGCATGGAAACAACACAATCTGTATGGAAAATAACCTGCTTCCATAAGTGACAGTGGGAATGTCACTGCAGGTTTTGCAAAAACCCTTTCCCCCAACAATGTGGGCTGGTCCTGAACCGTGTTCCTCAGAGCTGCCCATCACTGCTACATTTTCTACACCATCAAGCCTGCAATTACATGTTGCTCCTGGACACTGTTATTTTAATACACTTCAAAAGAAATATAATTATATATTTTTAAGCTTTCTACTTTAAAATCACATTCGTCAAGTGCTTGAAAATTTTCACTCTCCATAGGGCACTGCGCAGATTTATTCAGCAAAGGGGGAAGAAGGAAACAAAGTCTGGTCTAAAGAAATGCACCTGGAGCACAACAATTTTTATATTATTTTCTGATTTGCTAAAAATATTTATTAATGGTATTAGTTTATCTTCTAAATTTTCAAAATTAAATACTGGAGGAAAAATGAATACTTCTTCACCAGAACCATTTTAATGGAATCCAGAAGAAAAAGAATATTAATACCCAGTGCAATCATTTACTTTGATGTCTATATAATATGCAGTGACCCATAAGTGGAATGAGCTAAAACTGTCATAAATTCATTATGAGAAACCATTCTTTGAAGAATATCAATGCAAATTTGAAACTAAATCGGCAATATGGAAATGAGCTAATCGCACGGTGTTTAAAATAACTGGCTCCAGTAACAACCTGGCATAATAACTGGCTCCAGTCCTTTCTGTGCACTTCTACTTCAGCTGCAAAAAACACTGCAGAGGCTGGGTTATGAAAACTAAAATGCTGTAATTACTTAGTACTGATAGTGATAGGGCAGCATTCATTTAGGATCTCAGACTCTGGGGAAAAAAAGAAATCCAAAGGATGATTCTGTAATTCTCATTTCTTTGAGAAAGGGAACCTTGGATGGCATGCAGTGCGAAATGTGCCAACCCAGGCCCTGTCAACAAACACTGGAGGAAAATACTACATATTCCCAGGGGGGTTTCTAGGTATCATCTTATAAATGTAGAATGCAAAATTCCTCTTCGTATCCTACAAAGGTTTGGGTTGGAAGGGACCTTACAGCCCATCCAGTCCCATCCCCTGCCATGGCAGGGACACCTTCACTATCCCAGGTTGCTCCCAGCCCCGTCCAACCTGGCCTTGGACACTTTCAGGGATGGGGTACCAGGCATCCAGAACCATACAGGTATTTTCCTCCATGGATCTGGAATGCATCTTCCCCAAGTGGGGCCCAGCCCCTGCTTCGCCCTCTCTGTCCCAGCGCTGCTCAGAGCGGCTCTGCCTAGAGGAAGCCCCTCCTTTGCCCTCGCAGGTGCCCGGGGCAGAGGGCCAGGGGTGCCTAGCCCACCCACCTCCTTCATCCCAGTGCGAACCCTGCCACCTCGGGCAGAAGGAGCTTGGTACTACACCCTTCCCTCCTTCACCTACTTACTTGTGAATTTTAATCCCTGGCTTCCCTTTACTCACTGATTTTGGAGCTGCATTTTTGTAGCAGTGGCTGTTGTTTGTGGTTTGTTTCTTCAAGTGGAGGGAGGAGAGTCCAGATGTGGAGCAGCTCCTTGCTGAGCTGTGAGGAACCTGTGGGACCCGTTCCCACAGAGCTGCCCCAGGCCCTGGGGTTTGGCTGACGCAGCATCTGGGCAAAGTGGATGCCTGTCCCTGTGAGAAAACGTGTGGGGGAGCAGACTGGCTTTGGAGCCCTCCGTTCCCTGCTCTCTCTCCCAGCTCTCAGCAGCACATGAGCTGTATGGATGAACAGCACAGGAACCTCTGCACATTATTCCATCTCCATGCACACCTGGTAATGCTTACTTTGTCCTTTTAGCACTCCTATGCCCCAGGAATCAAAGAAAAAGGGCGTCTCGATTTCTTTTTCCCCTCCCACAATGACCCAAGCTGCATTTTGCTGTGTGTTTTTGTGGGTTTCACCCTGCATGGATTCCAACACAAGAACCAACAACATCTCCAAGTATTTCATAAAGCTGAGGCTATATTTATATTTATATATTTATATATTTGCTACATCTATATGTACTGGTATCCCATACCTAAAGAGGCTCCAAGAGAGCTGAACAGGAAATTTGGACAAGGGCCTGGAGTGACAGGACAAGGGAGAATGGCTTCAAACTCACAGAGGGCAGGGCTGGATGAGATACTGAGCAGAAACTTCTCCCCATGAGGGTGGTTAGGCCCTGGCACAGGTTGCCCTACCCCTGGAAGTGTCCAAGGCCAGGTTAGACAGGGCTTGGAGCAAGCTGGGATAGTGGAAGGTGTCCCTGGCCATGGCAGCGGGTGGCACTGAATGAGTTTTAAGGCCCTTCCAACCTAAACCAATCTGGGATTCTGTGATCTGAAAGCAGAAGGGAAAATAGGGGAGGCAGGAGGCAGAGAAATTAATAGCATCTCCTTTATATATAGAAAATATATTTCTAGATATCCATCCTTTACAGTGGATAATGACCCAACAGGGTGAAGTTTTCCCAGCACTTGTACTGGAGCTGACCCTGTGCTGGTGGAACAGGGCTCCTGGAGAATGTCACACACAGCAAGGAAAGCAAATGAGGGGCCAGCATAGGATTTAACACACTCAAACTCTTCAGGATAGACAAAACCCAGGAAAACCTCTTCTTTCTAAGGGCTTGAAGGCTCTCGGGCATTTCTGGTTTCTTTCCCCTAAAAGCAGAGCATGAGCAAGTTCTAGCCTGAAATTGTGTGTTCTGAAACACTGCCACGGCACAATGGTTTAAAATAAATAATTAGGACATTAGAGGCAGAAATCTTCACACTGGAATATGCATTAAAACGTGCTAACTTCAGCTTTTACAAAGCTCTTCACCAATGTACTGCACCAGTGCTGAGATAAAAGTGCGGTTATGCACTTAAAACACTGCAATTCAAAACTTACCTGGCAATAATAAGCAGCACTGGCTTTAAGTATTTTAAAGTACAAAATTAATTATATTTCTATGCTTAAATTTGCCCTTGCGGTATTTTATATCTGTAGAAAGGAAAACACCACAAATGTCCCCGATAAACTTAGTGGTGGCTACTCTATTTCTTTTAGCTGGCTTATTTCTTTTTTATTTAGTTTTCTTAGCACCTAGATTGGGTAGGATGGTAATAGAATTAAAATGTATTTTCCTAAATTGATGTGGAATTTGACATATACCAATCTTTGCACTGCACATCAAAAATATTTATGATTGATGTATCTATAACATGCATTTTACATCTTGTGTATAATATATATATTTAAATAGGGTCTTCCCTTTCACATATTACATTTTATATAGTTATTAAGGTGTTTCATTCTGCATTTTCTGCCAGGCTTTTAATTTCACACACTTCATCTATCAGATATTACCGTCTACTTTAAACATATCACTGCAGAAAATGATAACTGGTGTTGAATACAGAGTCATGGAGGCGGGAGGGCTGCTATTCCAAGTAATGTGGAGCTGCGTGATAAATGGAGAACAGCAGCTGGGCTGAGAAGCTCAAGAGAGACAAAAATTACATTTGCAGGTAAGTGGAGTGGAAATTTGTGGAAATTGGGTAAAACAAAAAGCAAAACATTGCGATTGAAGGTGGAGTGAGAGACAGCAAGAGCAACAGAGAGGCAATTTTCTCCCAGGTCCAGCAGGAATTCATCTCAAACTCTAACATGCAATTTCACTACGGAGCTCCAGGATGAAACACAGGATTATATCTAATTGTTTTGGGGGTTTGGATAACAAACCCATAAAAATCCCAGTAAGTGGCCTTTTGTGCCAGTGCAGCCCAGAAAAGGATGAATAAAAGTTATAAAAACATCCAAAACCTGAACTGCAATAAATATCAAGATAACCACCCAACAGAAAAGAAATGCAGCTTTAGAGATTTGGTATTTTCAGGGATATCTGTACTATGACAGCCCAATTCAGAGGAAAATTGATCCAACTCCTGAAGTTTACCAAAGCAATGCTAAGCTGCAGGAATACGACATACCTTCTCATTTTACCTTTTCTGGCAGTAATATTTTACAATGGAAAGCCAGGAGTGCTGTGAGAGTATGGAAATGAGGACAATTAAATTTGCCCTATTACAAGTATTAAAAAGGCCGTTATGTAATTGTACTCTGTATATTTAACATGATGGTGTAGAGCTAAAGAGTCCTTTCCAAACAAAAAGTTAATAGATCTTTATTATTGTGTTATTTATTTTGGTCATACCTCCTTGTAAAATATTAATATCGCCTGAGTTTTGGCATTTTAGCCTTCAAAGTGACAAATCCATATGATTAGCCACCATTACCTTTAGCTAATACTTAGGGCCAAAAAAACCCAATTCAGATCTGCTGAGTGGCAAACTCAACATTGGCAAAAACTCCCTTTGTTCTGGAGAAGGCTTATCATAAAACCTTCCCCCAAGAAGATGGGGAAATGCAGGACAGGTTTTATAGAGCCACTGTGGAGTCATGAGGAGCTGAAGTTTAGTTTTAATATATGGTGGAGTTCAGCACCACATGTGGCACATTGGCACCAAGCTGGGAATGGAGTCAAAGCCCAGGACCCCAGCAAACCATCCCAGCCAGCCCTTCTGCTTCTGAACTCACAAATAGGGACCCCAACAAAGCATCCCAGCTGCTCATTTACCTCCAGGAATAACAGCACACACATGACCTATGCACCATCGCACACAAAAATTAGCACAGCTTCCATGTTTTCTTACATGTGTGTGTGTATATATATATATATATGTACAAACCAACACTTGTGATTTAAAAACATATATAATATGTAGTACAAATTACTTCCTTCTTTCACCTATCTACTAGTTCTTCATTGATCTGACTCCAAACATCCCTGGTTTAGCTGAGCAGCCACCAAAGCACGTGGTGCAGTGACAGCATCCAGTGTAGCCCCAGCTCTCCAGCGCCTAATCCTGCTACATTCCATTCCCATCCTGCACGCTACAAGGATGTGGGACTGTCAGCTCAAACGCAACGACTCTGGCTTTGTTTTGAGGGTGGAGATGCTCAGGAAGGTGTCAGAGGTACCTGGAATGAAACCAGGAGCAGAGAGACCCCAGTGACAGGTGGAGAACCAGAGAAACAACCTGACTAAAGAAGTGAATCAGGCCTATGGATACAAAGGAATGGCAGGAAAACAAGCTTAGTTTATATTTTCTTATTTTCTTTTTTTCCCCCTTGTCAAAAGCCTACATTTTAATCAAGGAGGCCTTTGATTCTGCCAGAAAATGTCTTCCCGTGGAGCATCTTGTGTTTCCCCTGGCAGACAGCCCTAGCACAGCCATTCCCATTGGCACTGCGTCTGAGGAGTATTTCTGCTTTACTGTGCCAGACCTGCTCAAGTTTTGAGCCCTGCTCAAGCCTCAGGTTGAAGCTGAGAAGGTGGTGATTTCACCGACAGAGCCTCATCTCTCCCACAGATACCCACATTTGTACCAGCCCTTCTCTGGCTCTTCCTCAAGCAGAATCAAAGCCTGGGACTCTGACCTCAGCACTCCAGTGTGAAATGACAGTTTCCCTGGTGACTGCCATGTCTTCCCATTCTCTTTATCTACTCATGTGACCTTCTTTCCCCCTGACTCAGAAATACTGCAGCACCAAAGGCAGAGATGGCAGCACATCAAAGAGCCTAAGTTACAAGGGAAGGGGGTTTATTTTCACTCGAGCTGAGATCTTTTTCTTTTTTTAAGCAAGACTTCAAAATACCTTAAAAAAGTAACAGAGATTATAATGGGATCAAAAAATTCAATGGCATCTGAATAACATAATTCAAGCACCAGTATCAGGGGATAAGATAACCCACCCAGAGCAGTTCCCAGACACTGAGGTTACACATCTCATCTGGGCTGTGTTTCTGAAGGGGATGTGAATTCGCAGCCCAGTGACAATTAAAGAAATGTGGGATTAAGAAACAAGAGAGGAGGAAAAAGGGCCGGTCGATTCTCCAACCGCCTTTTCTTGTTCCTAAAATTTCAGTTGCCTGGAAATGGCTGATGAGAAGATGGGATTATGCAAGCACTTGCCAACTTCTCACACGTTAAGGAAATTAAAGCCTCAGTGATGGGTAGCTTAACCCATCTTCTAAGCACTGAACTAAAACATGTTTACTAAGGACAACTCGAACAGTGTTTAAAAAACCCAGGAGTGATGAGGACTTGACAACTCCCAGGATTAAAAAGGTGCATATATTACAGACAAGGTAATCTCCTTATAGTAAGATGAGGAAAAGGAAAATAAAGCCTTTTTGGTGGGCAAGACAGTTTTTGTTTTAAAGCATATCCATTCTGTCTGGCTGAAGACTTTCTTGTGTTTTTGCCTTTTTTTTTTCTCCTGATAAATACGACAGAGAAGAGCTACACCAGCCTTCCAAATCCTTATTGTTACATTTTCCAACAAACTCACTGCTCCCATCAAACATGACCCACCAATAATAAAATAAGAAGCACTGCACTCTTCCTGCATTTAATCAGGTGAACACTTGGGTGCTACAAGACAGATAGCACCAACCAAAGTGCAAAATAGCTTGAGATAGCTTTGAATAGACCTTCAGCAACTGTGTCACCTCAGCAGATGTGAGCTCTCCTGAGCTCTTCCTTGCTGTCACTCCAGTGACATGGTACCTTCTGCAAATACTCTCATTTAACTACAGCTGAAGGCCAGTCGAAAATCTAATGTAGAATCGCAGAATATCCACAGTTGGAAGCGACTCACAGGGATCACCAACTCCAGCTCCTGGCTCGGCACAGGACTCCCCAGCAATCTCTTAAAAACCTCTAAATCCTGCTCTACTCTAAAAAACCCTCTAAATCCTGCTCCAAGCTGAAGTTGCACTACCCACTGGAGCATCAGCAATGCAAAACTGCAGGTAGCAAATAGCTGATCGGAAGGTTGAAGAAGACATCGTGTTGCCTGCTGCTCAGCCACAGGATAGGACAGCAAAATAAACTCCATTTGCTACACGAATGCACCTGTAGTTGTTTAATGTAAGTATGTGTGTCCAGGAGAGGAAATATAAAGTAGCCAGGTTGCTGGAGCTCACATCTTCATGAAAAGTAAAAAATCCCAAACAGTGGCTTTTTCTACAGCTGCCCAATAATGGCAAAAGGCAAATCGTCAACTGGTGATAATGGTTATGGCTCCACTGGATTCTGCTGCTGATGTTTCCCTCTCGACCTAAGATGAAGCCAGGAAAACCCAACCATTCTATGTGAAGAAAAGCTGCACTGAATGAGTGGAACCAGATGTGAAAAATTGCACCCACCTACGAGAATTGTGGGATGTCTTTGAAAACTTCAACTGGGCAAAGGCCCAACCAGCCAATAAAAAAACCTATGGTCCTTCAGCTTTAGAAGAGAAGAAACAACTCAGAAATGCCAGAAGTGACTCAACCGTGATTTTTAAGCTACTCAACAGCATCTTAGTTATTTCAAGTAGTCCTAAGAGCTTACCTGTGATTGCCTTCCCTTAAGTGGAACTACGAGCTGGCAAAGTGCTCAAATCGGGGCAAAAGAAACACATACAATTTTTGTGACTGCTGTGTTATGAATATATTGTTTTTTTCTATTCCAAACTGCCTTCCCTGGGAATTTTAAAATACAGAAAACCAGCAAGTGTAGAGCAAATAATATCTACATAAGTAGGTCATTTTCTTAATGGCAGAGAAGTGCTGTTTTACTCCAGCTTGTTTGTAACACAGACACACACATTTCCAAATAAAGTGTATTTTCGGATCTGGAAGGGAGGGGAGCGACTTAGAATCATGGAGGCACTCACTCCAAGATCAAGTAGAGCCTAATTCAGAAAGACAAGCAGGAAAAAGTAGTATTTTGCACCTTCCATGAGAGCTTTGCAGGGAGTTGTGACATTTTGGAGAAAATCCTCTTGCCGTAAGTAAGCCGGAGCTGGAGGGTGCTGCACGCTGCATATTCCATTACAAAAGCAGAGCCACATTAGTTCGTTACAGAAGTGATAAGTTCAATCCTTACCAAGTTTTCTTGGTTCCTGGCTGCTATTTTCTGCTCATCTTCTCCCCCATTTTTCATGTATTTGACCTCTTCCACTGGTTTGATCCTATACTCATCTGAGCACCAAGAAAAAAAAAAAGAAAAAAAAAAATTTGAACCAGTGTAGTTCAGCAGCTGGGATAAAAACCAAACTTAAACCAAAACAGCTGACTAGAATAGACCCTAGTTAAGCACAGCAACTAAAAATTACATTTGTATCTTTTCAAAGGCTTACACGTGACTAATACAAAGGAAGTTTCTCCTGCCTGAAGCTTCAATAAGGATTTCAGTAGCTCTCTGGTCTAGTATAGCCATGGCACCAGGAAAAAGGGATGTTTGGTGTGTACTCTCTCCCAAATCCCTAGTTTTCTGTTTAATAGGTTCAATACAAACAAGTTCTTTGCTCCTGCACCCTCCCTGGATTTTCATTCTCAGTGGACTAACACGACGTGAGCAGTGGTTACTCCAGAGAGGAGTCTGCTCATGGGTGTACCTTGCACAGCAAAGCTGATGGAGGATATTGAAAATGTAGGTTAAAAGCTGGAAAAAAGCCAACTCACACCACAACCACTTTACTTTTTTTTTTTAAAATTTTGTTTTTCCTAATGACACAATGCACAGTCATGATGGAATGATTTCTGGAGAAAAGGCCCCATGCTGACCATCTTCCCACTTCCCCCACCAACCACCATTTTGCCTGCACATGAATGTTACCCAGATAGAAATTCAGCCTGAAAATAAGTAAGAAAAGTAAGATTCTCGGTTTGTCCTTAATATTTATCAGCTCTTCAAATACTAGAATTCCCAGCTCTAATGCCAGTATGGAAATGTTATCTAACATACAGGTGCTATACCACAGTAAACCCAAAGCTCCAAGAAGGGATTTTTTTCCTTGGCAGGACAAGATGAGATTTCAGGAAAAACGATTCTTCCCTGCAGCCTGTGAATCCAGCTCTTGCAGGACCAACACTGCCTTTGCTCAATCGCTTTTTGCTCTGGTTATCTCTGTAGCACATGAATCTATTGGAAAAAACACCCAGAGTTGTGCATCCACCCTCCTCCAGCCAGGATAAACAATGCAGAAGAGAAACTTCATCCCACAGAAGTGGAAAATACTAACACAAAGTGAAATGAGGCACAGTACACTCGTAATAAAGGACAAAACCTTGGCAAATTAGAAGACACTGTACAAACTTTCCTGTTTTTCTTTGGGTTTTCAAGCAATTTCTCTCACTTATACTAAGGGAAAAACAGAGCACAAATAGATTTTTCTGGGTTACTGTATTGTTAAAAAAATAATCAACATTATTTAGACAAAGTTGCTTTCAGGAAACTGTTAACCACAGAGTCTAGAAGTTAAATAAGCCTTGCTTTGAAAAGTAAGGCTTTTTTTTTAAATAAAATTGTTTCAAAAAACAATCTCATTTAAAAAAATACATCATGGTTTTGCATCTATACATTTTCTTTATTATAGAGTTCAAATAAACTGAATCTATCAAATAGAAGCATCTCAGACACACAGCCTCAAATCAGATGGAAGAATTTAAGACAATATTATCAGATTGGTAAATGTGAACAACTCTGAGGTTTTTTTTTCTTTTTTTCCAGTGTAATTCAGCTAGTCTGGAGGTGACAATTCATAAACCCAAAAGGGCTGAACACAATAAACCCTGGGAATTGTAAGTAGTTGATTGACTGCAATTATCTAACTTACATTTTCCTCCCTGCCTCAGTGCTCTCTGTTGTGATTAGCAATAAAACCCACATGCAGAAAAAGAATCAAACTCCCACAGAGGCACACAGGGATCTGCATGGGGAAACAGATCAGCAAGAGAAAGCAGCACAAAGGACATTTCCTAACCCACAGCCAGTCCATGTGCACTGGAGGAGAGAGGATGTTCAGCCCAGCCTTGTGGAAAACGAGGAAGGTATGGAGGGGCTGACGTTCCATGGCAAAAATAACCCTGAAATGTGTCTGCTGCTTATTCCAAGAGATTAATTGTGATCAAACACCACATCCAGGCAGCAGCTGATCCTGTGGAGATTGTATAGGAGGGATGCTTCCTTGGACACATCATCCCTTGGAGCAAGTCAGCCAGGGCACCGAGGAGTCCCTGACTGATAGCCAGGATAATCAGACTGACGTGAAATTTTGATACACGTGGATAGGATGGAGTCTTCTTAGAGATCAAAAATGCAGTTTTAAATTCACAATGGACATGGGCACAGACCCTTCAAATGCTGCATCATTTGCCAGATGCATCAAGTAGCTGTGAACTGGTGGCAAAGAACTTTGCACAGATTTCTTATGGTATTTCCAGAGATATTTCCAACAGTGTTAGTAAACTTCAATACTTTCCTGATGATACAGTAAGTATGCAATTATCTCCATCACAGTTAGTGTTACTCTCCCCTTTATCCTACCAACTGCAGAAGTGAAGATACCTGGATAATTTATGCCCAAGGTATGCAGCAGCAAGAAAGTTTCTAAAAATAAACCAGTCATTCCTCATAACATTTTTTGGACAAGTTGAACCCACCACAACAAACAGCAAGTCTTACTTTGGAGAAATCTGAATTCTCCTTAGGAGAATGGCTTCCCACTGCCAGAGGGCAGGTTTAGACAGGGTATTGGGAAGAAAGTCTTCCCTGTGAGGCTGGTGAGGCCCTGGCACAGGGTGCCCAGAGAAGCTGTGGCTGCCCCTGGATCTCTGCAAGTGTCCAAGGCCAGGTTGGATGGGGCTTGGAGCAAGCTGAGATAGTGGAAGGTGCCCCTGCCCGTGGCAGGGGGTGGCACTGGAGGGGCTTTAAGAACCCTTCCAATCCAAACCATTCTATGATTCTGTGGATACAGATTAAAAAAAATCAGGAAGTCAAAGCAGAAGCCCCTGCAGATGTTGGCAGAATCAGCCTTGTAATAGAAACTGTCTTACAAAATTAATATAAATGTCCTGGCTCTTATAGATGGTATGTGTTTGAGCAGAAGAAATCTCTGCTTGTATCTCAAAAAGCAATAAAGCTTTGACACAATCTAAAGCTGAGGATCTGCTTTAAAGGCCAAGAGATTATCTCCTGGGATGAGACACACTGGGGAAGGGGTTGAGGGGCTGGCACTCAGGCTCCAGTGCCTCAAGGAGCGATGAACAGCCCGGAGTGCCAGGCAGTTCCCAGCTCCAGCAATCCCAGGGGCTCTGAGCAAGCCATGCACACACCAAGATCAGCCCAAAAGGCAAATGCAGCACTGGTCTGTGGAAAGCCAGGGATCAACTTAATTTTGGTTAATACCTGAGCCATCAACAACCGTTTTATCAGCTACACACAGAGATGAAGGGAGCAGATCAGAGATCCATTATGTTTGAAGCAACATCATTGCTCATAAGCTCTCCTATCTCCCTATCACAGGCAAAATACTCTCCTTAAAACAAGGAGCACTGATATAATACATTGGTAACATCTGTTACCATTGAATAGTCTCTTGCTGGAAGGAGGTGTAAGTAGATATGATTCTACTTTCCAAGGTAAAAGAACAGCTAAGTAATTATACAGAATTATAATTAGCTAGGGAGGACACTGCTTGCTGGTGTAACAGAGAATAACACCTTATTCACAGGTAAGACAACATCTTTTATTTCAAATATACTAAATATAGGAATTAAAATCAAATCATTATTTGCAGAAGATGGGTCTTGTACTGCATTATGTTATTTTTGGGAGGACACGATATATAGACTTTTTTTGACTAGGTGAAGACAAAAGTTGTCTTCTATGTATACCTTATACATAAGGTAAGGTGTTCAGAAACTACAGATTCTGAGCTATTTATGAGATTGTTCTTGTTCTAAAGTTACTGGCAGGATGAAAACTCTGCAAGTGCAAAAGAAGGGATATTTACACAACACAGAGACATTGAAGTAGATCATGAGGTGTATGGTCATTAATAGTTTTAGGTGAATATGAAAATTAGATTAAAGACAGGTTGGATGAATGGGCCCTTAATGCCTTTCCTGTAGGTTTGTGCAGAAAACTGCTAACCTGGTTTTGCTCAATAAGGTAAGAGTGACCTGGAGTTGAAGAAGTAAAGGATGATAAAAATCACCTTTTAAGTTTTACCTTCTGATTTCTACTGAAGTAAACACAGCATTTTGAGGTATTTCGGTCTGAGGGATCAGAAACAAATCCAGAGAAATCCTGAAATGTTGATTGAGATCCAGTAGGACCTCATTAAGTCTGGCAGCCAACAAGATCTTTAAAGCTGTAAGAAGTTCAGGATAAAGGAAATCTGTACTCTATGCGTATTTACCTTGGTCTTATTCCTAAATACAGTTTTATATCAAAAAGAAAAGTGAAACATGTTCATGCTTCTTTCTTGTACAGAACTAAAAATCAAGTAGTGAATATGATAAAAGAAATTAGGACACTATCACTCAGAATGTGATATATCATATATAAAGAGAAATGCATCCTTATGCTTCTTTCAGGAGTAAAACCAAAATCAAGTCCCATCTTCTATTGTGTGATGTATTATATAAAAAGAGAAAAATTCCAATAATTCATATAGGGAAGGAATGGCTTTACAGGACTGTCACAGCAAATCCTGAGTTGAAAAAAAGCAACTCAATTAAATCCAAAGTAAAACAACATAAATGAACCACAAATAAAACACAGAAATATTGCAAGCGTAACACCCACCACAAAATCACAGGATATAAACCAAAAAGCAGGAATGCTTCTAGCTCCAAACTGTGGAAAGGCATAGGGAGGAAGAATTTTGGAGCTGAATATGCTGCAAAAATTCTCAGCAGGCAAATCTTATGAATGAAGATCTCCATCTGGAAACAGATAATTCCACTCAAACATGTCACCCGGTTGCCATGGCAATGTGACAAAGAAAAACAGCACTCATTAATAACGATTTCAGTGATATATGAGCATATCAACTTAGAATATTGAAACAATTACTGGGTGGGGGGCACAAAACTGTGGTGGTTCCTATGAGAAATATGTCTTCAGCACTTCCAGACATGGTTGTAAGTGCCTTTACCACAGGACTATGGGAAATGACACTAATTCTGGCTCAGTTTAAAGGAAAGAACAACACCAGAAAAAAGCATAACTTCGTCAAATATATCTGGAGTCACTGTGACTTTTGGAGAAATATTTGGTAAAACTGCAAGCCTTTAAATAAATAAATAAATAGAATGCTGATTTACACTGCATTCCCATTTCAGATATCTAAGGACGAACAGATTTGGTTCCACTGTCATCAAGAGGGAAGACGGGTGAGCCTCTTCTCTATTTTTAGTGAGATATCAAGTACCAGGCAGGAGGTGAGTGGTACTTCAGTCATACCACCAAAAGGGAAGTTTCTAAACACACCTTCATTTTCCTGTGCTACATATTTTTCTGCAGTTTCTCTTGCCTTTCTATCACATGACATGCCAAGATTTATCCTTCATCCATACTAAACCACACATCTGTTCTGTAAAATAGGAGCTTTCTGTCTAACAAATTCCTCTGCACCGTACTTACTTCTGCCAGGTGCAGAAAGTGCTCCTACTGCTGTGAATGCCACGGATCAAACGTGCTCCTCTCTCCCAAAGGCTTGAAAGCTCAAGGCTATATTTAGATAAAGGACTGAATTGCTTTTTCTAAAAATATTTATTAAGAACCATAAGAGATTTTGATGCAATTTAACTGAAACATAGAATAGCAGGTGAGCCACTTAGATGCTGAGCACAGAACATGCCAAACATCCCAGGATGGTTTGGGTGGGAAGAGACCTTAAAAATCATCCAATTACAACCCCTTGCCATGGGGACACCTTCCACTATCCCAGGGTGTTCCAAGCCCCATCCAACCTGGCCTTGGGCACTTCCAGAGATCCAAGGGCAGCCACAGCTTCTCTGGGCACCCTGTGCCAGGGCCTCCCCACCCTCACAGGGAACAATTCCTTCCCAATGTCCCATCTACCCCCGCCCTCTGGCAGTGGGAAGCCATTCCCTCTTGTCCTGTCCCTCCATCCCTTGTAAATAGTCCCTCCATCTTTTCTGTCGGCTCCCTTCAGGTACTGGAAGGCCACGATCAGGTCACCTTGAAGCTTCTCTTCTCCATGCTAAACAATCCTAATTCTCCCAGGCTTCCCTCACAGCAGAGCTGCTCCATCCCTCTGATCATCTTGATGGCCTCCTCTGGACTGGCTCCAACAGTTCCATGTTCTGCCTGTGCTGGGATGCTGGAGCTGGATGCAGCTGTCCTGGAGCCCATCTCCAGTGTCACTGGGAAGGAGGAACACTTCAAGATCCACAGCTGCACTGGGAGGACATGAGCAGTGGCGGGCTCAGCTCTAGAAAGAGCCAGGCTACATATCAGGGGAAAAAACAAAATCACAGACCACCAGGACAGTCAAGGAGCAGAATTAGATGGCTTGGGTAGCTGCAGTTTCCATCACCTGAGTCACCAGCCTTGAATGCCATGGGTTCATGTCCATCTGGTTTGGAGCACTGGAAGGGTGAGATGAGCTACTTAGGTTATTCCATCTCTGTTATGTATATGGGTATCAATTGCCTGGATGACAGAAAAGTTATGTCAAAAATCCCAAAAAAAGTCAACAGTCAGAGAAAGCAGTTGCAGAAATCCTGCAAATTAATATTTCTTGAACTAAATATTAAGAAATGGAGGATATCTAAGTTATCTTCTTAGGTCCAGCTTCAAGCACTCACGGAAAGCAGCAGCTCCATGGTTCATTTGATTCTACAGGGCTGAAGCATTTGTTCAGCTGTGGGGGTGGGTTTCTGATCCACTTGGATGTGGGCTGGGAGTGAAATTTCATTGGAGATCAACCAGCATTGCGTGAGCAGCCTGTTGTCTTCCTCTGTTACCAACCCTCAAAGCTATCAATTCACAGGCAATTCTCGATCCAAGTGATCATGGTTTTACTAACATGAATAGAAGAATAAAAATAGCTTAGGAAATAAGCCAACCCATTTTTCTCAAAGGATTATCTGAAAATGCTCATTCAGATTTCCCAAATTAATTTACCTTACCCTAATCCAATCTAAAAATACAGCCACTGCTGGGAGTCGAGGCAGTGGACACCACCAGATACTAAACAGAGAACAGGTGCATGAAGAACACACCAATTCTGCCAACAAAATGTAAATCCTCTGACAGAACAGCTCTTTAAAAATCAACACACCACACAGATTGCGGCACATCTGCAAAGACCACCCTCAAGCATTTTTTCTTCTTCCTACACAACTCTAACATGCACCCAAAGGAACGCCAATGACTGCTTCTGCACAAGACAGATATGACTGCTAGGGCTGGTTTTTTGGAGGAAGAAAAGGGATTCAGACATTCAGCGTAACAAAAGCCAGCCCCTAAATGGAGGATTCCTGCAGAACTGGAAGGACATTCAGTGAGACAGGGGTAGCTCTTTTCTAAGCTATTCAGCAGTTCTATGGCATATCCAGTGCTTCATGAAACTTTAACTCCCTCAAGGCTGATGCCTACCCGAAAAAATTTAGCAACTTCCCTTCTACTTTATCAAACCTCCCTCCTGCAGGCCCAAACCATGACATCTTTCAGCAGCAATCCCTGAGGACGACAGGTCTGACAGAACACAGCTCCATTAGCTGTCCTGGACATGATCTTCATCTTTGCTGCTGGAGAAGCACAAACCCTCATGTTGCTGTATTAACCCACCCCTCACCAGTACTGACAGCAGTTTCCAGAGCTGCAAACCGCTCACAGCTCTCCATCCCTTGGGTACCTCTGTCCTCTCCCAGCCTGATGTCTGCCCGTGGGAGAAGGCACCGTCCCGACCCCTGTGCTGCTGCTGCTCCTTGGGTGCCTCAGTTTGTGTATCCTGAGTTTTCTGATTCCTTTCCCTCCAGTCTAAAGGTAGCAGGTGATGATGAAGCCATAATTTAGCTCCCTTGTTTCTATAGGTTTGATTTTCAAATTTGGCATGTGACTTGCAGAAACAAACCACTGTACATCAGCTGACACAGCAAGAGATATGCAGCCAAATCAAGGAGGGAGTTACTCGGTTCCTCCCTTCACTTGGTTTCTTCTTCGTTCCCCCTACTTGTTTTTTCTTCTTGGTTCCTTCCACTACTTGGTTTCTTCTTGGTCAAAAAGTCCCCAAGGCTACTCTACATTTTGGGCTGTCATAGAGTCCACGTCCCGTGAAAACTGGAGTTGTACATACAATTTTCTATCACATTATGAATTAAGGATTGTTTTAACTAACCTTACACCAGGGGCACAGGCCCACTGCTCTGTATCTGCCAGGTCTACCTTAGTTGTAGGTAGGTCAGAGGAACCACAGCCTCAGAGGCCATTTCATTACCTCAGGAAAGATTTTAAAATACAGCCTCAACATCCCCAAATCCAGTTAATGCTAAACACACAATTTCTGCCTTGCTCGTATTGTCTTTGTGTTCAAGATCTGAGGAAACACCATATGTGAGATGGTATTGAAAAAACCTGCCATGTGATCATATAATTAAAGACTTTTGTGCACTCCTCTGTAATTACAAAGCCAAAGAACAGTGCTGGTGGTGTGCACTCATAACTATCTTTCAGCTACCCAGACTTCTGCTTGCTGAAACTATATAATTCATATATACATATATGTAGAAATATATATACACAAAGACACTTTTTTTACCTTTTTGTTTTCATTTAATTAACACGTAACTTTGAGGCAGGCGCCAGGTTGCTCAAAGGAAACCATTTCTCTGGTGGAGGAGATTACAGCCATGGTGCTTGGCAGGAAGGATACCCAGTAAATGCAATTATCTAGCCCACTAAAAAGATCAAATTGAGAAATGAAAGCAGGAGAGGAAACAAGCAGCAGAGAGATTAATTAAAGGAACAGACAGGAGGAAAACAAAGGGTCTGTGCCTTGAAAATATGACTGTTCATATGAAGCCCCCAGGTGAGTGTCTGGATCCAGTCTGCCTTGAACACAGCACAGCACGGCCAGCTTGGAAAGGCTCCTTCAACTCTATTTCACTGCTCTGGTTTGAAATTCTCCCTCAGCAAGTTAAAAAAACCCACCAAGCACAAAATACTTAATTCTTTTCAGGTTTTTCAATGTCATTAACGAAACTCCCTGTCTCTGCTGACCCTCCCCCAGCCCCCATCTGTCTATGTACTCCATTGAACATTCCTCACTTTGGCACAGAACCTGTCAGGGACTATTCAGTTCCAGGAAAAATACCTCACTGACCATTTCTGTGAGCATCCCTTGAGCAGCACTGGAGGCCCTGCCCCTTACAGCCCCTCTAAGGTATCCATCCACCCAGAACCTCTCCTGAACAGAGCCGCCCAAGGGTTCCCTGGAAAATAAGTCATTACCACTCCACGCCCTCAAAATTACACATCTCCTGCTGGGATTGCAAATACATAATACAGGATGAGGTGCCTTCAGTTTCCTTGTCAATAAAAAAGCTAATTCCTCTTTCCTTAACAAACAATGCCATTCTCAATCAGTCAACTATTAAATGAGATAGTTGCCCCGCAACATATGACTTGAAATGGATTTTCATACCCTTTCTGGCATAGTAACTTTTGTCTATTAATATTAGGCTATAAAATTTTCCCTGCTCATGGACCTCAAAGAGTATTTGTAAATCAGCAGCTATTTCATTTTTATTAATTCCGATATGGAAGGGACTGAATAAATACCCAGAACCAGTAACATCTCCTCACTGTCAGTATTTTTTTAAACCAAGAGGGGAGATCTAAAGAAAACTTGATTTATAAAATACAGCACACATTTCCAGATGCAAAAGATATGGAAGTTAATTACATAATTTTTCCTATAGACCATGTAGCAGCTCCAAAAGTAACCTGTTGGAAAGATTAATATTTTACTCTGGCTACAGATTTTCCATGCCTTCTCCCCTTCCCTTTGGGCAACACTTTTTAAAAGAAAGCAAAATACCGATGTCTGAAAAAAAAGAGTTTAGTAATAGCTAAAAAAACAAATATCAAAATAAGAAATATGTGCTTAGAGCACTTGTATCAGATGGGTACTTTCACCCTAAAAGGATCTCAAGATGCACCCTGTTCCTACAGCTAGAAATACAGTATATCATGGAATCAGAGGATCACAGGATCTGCTGAGATGGAAAGGGTCCACCAGGATCATCCAGTCCAGCCCCTGGCCCTGCACAGACACCCCAACAATCCCACCCTGTGTCTCCCTGAGAGCATTGTCCAAATGCTCCTGGAGCTCTGGCAGCCTTGGGGGGCTCCGACCACTTGACAACAAAATATAGGGGATAAAATGCATGTAATTGTAACAAATACAACCATTACATTATCTAGGAGACTACAGTGGAAAAAACCAAATCGCTACACCCTTTTTTCCCTCTGAATAGCTCAAGATCATTCCTGGAGCCATAACTCCTGAAACAAAGGTGACTTCACGCTCCTTCCCAGTACCACAGAACATGAAGTGCTCTGCACCCCAGTTGCGTGAACAGCCCCCGCAGTGCTCCCGTGACATGAGCAGAAAGGAAATACAGAATTTAGAAGCACACTAAACCTGATCCTTTCTGCCAGAGCCCCCACTCATACAGGTAAGAAGAAAAAGTGCATGGCAGGGCATAATCACACCTGCTCAGCAGGACCCAGACTTTGTTTCTCACCAGCACATGAGGCAAAAGTCTTAACATTTTCCATTTTTTCCCATTTTTTTCTGGTGCTAGCTCAAGACAGAGCATTGTCAGTCTTGGGCCTCTGACCAAGCAGAACATGAGACCACTTGGTTGTAAGATTTATTTAAAATACCCATGATTTTTCAGCACAGTGTTTTGTAGAATTACCTACTGGAAAAATGCCTTCTACACTCACTTCTTCTATCCTATAAAGGCACCTTTGGCTGTGTATGCCAAAGATACACAAATACTTATTGGTCAGGTACCTTTTCTTTGTATTTAACAGCTATTTCTTCCAGTAGATATTTCCTACTATAAAATTACAGCCTTAAAAATTTCAGCCTTGTGTTGCTGAAATGAATACACACCCATGCAGCTACACAAGGCTTACCTGGGAAATTGGGAATTATTCCCCAGAGTGAGTCTTTTCTGGCCAAATTTCAGGCTTTGGGGTTTTCTCTTGTTTTTTTTTTTTCCCCCTCCAAATTTGTGGCCCAGTAATAAAACACTTGGAAAATGGCTAAAGGAACACTGCAGTAATTAAAAGTATATGGCATTTTTACCACAATTTTTCCTCGTTTGCACCTACAGGTAGGCAATGAATGCCAGAGATTCTGTCTTTAAAAGATTAAGTGAAAAACTAAGTGCGTCTGTACCATGAAATAAACGGATTTCCTTGAGCACCAAGGCTGCCAGAAAACACATCCTGGCTCCTTTCTAGCCAGCGCCAAAGGCGGATGTATGGCCCTATTTATAGCCCACTAATGCAATTGTGAAATGCACACCCCTTGCACTTCATTTGTATGGGCTGGGGCTAGACTCTCCATGGAGCTAAGCAGCCTGCAGGAAAGGTCACTCCCAAGAATACCACGTTCTCTCTGCCCACATTCCAGAGCCTGCAGAGACTTGGGGTCCCTTGGAGCCCCCCGCCCTCTGGTCACTCTCTGGGTGCTCTGATGCTGACGGAGAGCTTGCAAAAGGAGAAAGCTCACATGAAAATAAGAAGCAAGAAAGTGATGACCTGCCTGTGATCAATTTCTGCTCCTAAAACGGGGATATCAACTGTTTCTCCACCTTGGCTCACCTTCTGTCTCTGTACTGTAAATCCCCACTCAAAGTGCTGAGTCTAACTGTGTGTGTATCATTCCAAACTGCAAAGATCTGGATAAAAACAGCTCCCTTCCACTAAGGAGAATGACTTTGCAGAATAATTCCCTCATCTAGTACCATGACAAGGAGTTACAAAAACAGTGCAAGAAGATTAACCACCAGAAGAAGGTCACTACAGAGTGCAAGGGCTGTCTAATTTATGGATACCTGTTCTAAGTCCAAGTCTCATTCAGGTAAGAAAACCTCAGCAACCTTTCCATAGGAAAGATCTTCTATCCATTCAGGAAAGTAATCTTTTTTTAGGGTCTTTCTGTTTATTTTTTTCAAATAGGCACCGAGAAATATCTTCAAACACTGTTACTCTACTGCCTGGACCATTTACAACTAAGTAATTTTGCAGTACCCAGGTATCTAAAAAGCTGCTCTCCCATCATTTCTGAACGGGTTTTCTTCTCTGCTGGATCGGTGAAAATAGACACTGAAAACCAATCTTGCCAAAAGAGGCAAAGTACCTTCTTGGAGCCTGCAGGAACCTTTCCACAGACCTGGATGTCATCCCTATGGACCACCAGATCAGTGTTTCTGCACTTCCAAGGGGGGAAAAAAAAAATGGGGAAAAGAGTAGGAGAAGGGAGAACTATTTCAATCACTATCATTACGTACAGGCCACAATTAATGGATAGCTGCTGTCAGAGTCCTGAGTGCACTACGAGGCCACAACCAGCCCCCTGAGACCCCACTGGCATCTCCTGCCCATGGATCCAGGAGCTCTGTTTCTGCTGAGACTTGGGCCTCCCTCCAGTCCCTGCCAGAGCAGGTCCGCCTGTCTCTAGTCCTGCCTGTGGTCCTATCTCCTGGACAGACCTCAGCCCCACGTTGTAGGTAATCTTCTCTCCCATCTCTCCCTGTCTCCAGCCTCGTCTCTGGGTGCTCCTCACTGCATTCCCTGGATTTGGTTCATTGCCATGCCTGGCAATGCTCTTTTTGTATTCTTTATAGATCTATATTTCCTTGCTGGAGAGGGAGGAAAAGCTTGTTTTGCTACTACTCAGAGCCAACCTATAGTCCAGAGCAGCCTCTTCCCTCTTCTGCAAAAGCAGCACCTTTTCCAAGAGCTATAAAGATGAGCCACTTCTATTCATAAAAGGTGAAAATACAGTTTTAATTCATGTGGAAAACACTTTCTTTGCACATATTGATCATGAATACATAACTAGACAAAACCTGAGGGTGCGGTTTGGTTTTGTTTTGATTTTCTTTAAACTCTGTTGCTTCCTTATGGTAATAAAATAGTAAATTATTGACTTACCAAGGGTGTTCTCAGAGTTACACAAATACATCATAAACCTAGATAACACATGCAATTTTGTTACATTTCCCACGTGACCATAACCAAGGTAGGTAGGGTTTGGTTCTATTCGTTTCTCTTGCTTCCTGAAACATTTGTTTAGGACTGCTTTCTGTTTACTTAGATAAGAAGCAGGCTATCAACAAATTGCTAAACAAGGCAAGGAAAGAGAGAATCACAGATTCACAGAATGGTTTGGATTGCAAAGGGCCTTAAAGATTATCCCATCCCCCTCCTGCCATGGGCAGGGATACCTCCCACTATCCCAGCTTGCTCCAAGCCCCGTCCAGCCTGCCCTTGGACACTGCCAGGGATCCAGGGGCAGCCACAGCTTCTCTGGGCACCCTGTGCCAGGGCCTCCCCATCCTCACAGGGAAGAATTTCTTCACAATCCCTAATCTAAACCTGCCCTCTGGCAGTTAAAAAACAGAGTCCAGTATAATTCTGGAAGATGCTCGGGCACTTCAGCCCTCTGCTGCAATGCACTCATTCATCTGCTTTTCTTTAGCTTTCAAGCACTGGAACAAGGCCTACTTTACAACATGAGCTGCTGAAACCATGAACAACATGAAACCTTCCCTTTCAGGAGCTCAGCCAGAGTCTGAATTTAAGCAATGAAAATCTCATTCTTTGAAACTCAATGTGATATTTGGTTTTAGACCTCTGAGATTGAGTTTTCTGTGAGTGGGTGCCTATAGGCCACTCACTTCCATGGAGCTTGGATTAAGTGCCTGTGATTGTACCAGAAATATTTTTCATGCTTGAAAATGACTTTAAAAAAAGTTGTAGTCTCAAAGTATGGATTTAGAACACAGCATGAGGCTGGTCCCCTTACGCATCTGTCCCCAGAATGAGTAAGAGCTGACACTGCAGAGCGTGTCAAGACAGCCAAACGAGCTGGAGCAGTTTCCTTGTAGAGCGTTCATCAGCTGACCACCACAGTCCATCAAACAAAGGCTGCCAGGCAAAGGGAGCTGTGTGTTTGGGTGCAGTGAGACTTTCTGACCCCAGCACACGTCCACACTTGACATGACACAAGCTCCATTGCTTAAGCTACAGCATTCCAGACAGCTTCAGTTCACTGAAGATGGCCACGCTGTCTTCCAGAATCAAGAACTGCTCATTTTCAATTTTAGCTTTGTTTCTCCCCTGACAGTTGAGGGGAAGGGAGAGGGGTTATAACAGTGTAACAACAGCAAGGTGCTATTCACTGAAAACACTTCTCAGATATTTTTCTCACTGAAAAATTTAAAACTTAAAATTTTGAAAACTTCCCCACTTCAAATGGCCAGATGACCTCCAGAATTTTGTGTACCGGAACAAGACAGGTTTAGAAGTTACCTCATATTAATTAAGGACATCTAAACAGTCTTGCCAGGCCTAGAGATATTTTGAATTGTGCTGAACAACATCCCAAGACTGAAGTTTTCAGTAAGATGATACTTCCGGCCTGTTAAGGAAAGAGCCTTCAAAGCAAACTAATCTCTACAAAGCTTTGGACACACTATTTTTGGAGATGACAATGCATATTTAGGAAAGGTAAATCATAGTCCCAATCCCCCCTTGTTATTCTCCTTCTGCATACAGTGGGCATATTTTAAAGGTTTCAATTATTTTAGCAATTTGGCATTTACTTCAAATTAAGTCAGGGTTCTGCTGTCTTTGACAGAGACAAGGAAGGAAATATCTGTCACAAGACCGAGATGAACAGAAGGGAGACAATCCCATAAAAGACACAGGAAGAAAGAAAACATCAACGTGAGAAAGAAAACTGCTCTAGAGCTTGTGAAGCAATCAGATACTATCACAGAATCTCAGAATGGTTTGGGTTGGGAGGGACCTTAGAGTCCATCTCATCGCACCCCCTGCCATGGGCAGGGACATCTTCCACTATCCTAGCTTGCTCCAAGCCCTGTCCGGCCTGCCCTTGTGCACTAATCAGTTTTTCAGTCTCATTACAATACTTTACTGCTGAAGATTTCCTTTCCTAGCCTTCTCCTAGCTGTTCTGAGATAAACTGGTTTATAAACTATTGTGCTTTGTGTTCAGCTTTATCTAGACAGGTTTAGCAATTGGAGCTGCTCTTAATAACAGAAATCTCACCATGACATTCCCATTTTGTCAGAAGATTCCTACCTGACATGTTCGCTCCCCCTTTTGCAAAGCACCCAGGAGCTCCATGGAAACGTCTAGATTAAGCCTCTCAGATTAATGAACAGATTCTAGAATATTTTTTCCCAAATCACATTACCACTTACTTTCCTACAGAAAGAATTACTTCAATAACCTCCTCCCCAAATGAACATCCTGTAATTTTTTATAAAGGCACAAATAAAATTAATCTACAAGAGATGCTATATTATTAAAACATATGCTGAAATCAACAATGCTCAAGGCTCTATCGTGGCATTTTGTTCTTCATAGGTATTTACATATTATAGTTCTTATGTATTGCCCTGGAAATCAGCTTTGAAGTGGAATGATGAATAAATGAAGATTTATTATTACTACCCTTATTAGAGGGATTTTAAAGTCATTAGAGACCAACAGACATAATAATCATATTATATTCAATCTTCTCTAGAACATCTCCTTTGACAGGCCTGCTAACTCAATTATTTAAATATATATTACAGCAAAATGCAGCATGACTTCTACAGTTTGGGATAGGGTGGAAATTTTTATGTTTTGGTTTCATTTACCAGGATTTGTCCTTACAGAATTCATGGGTTTCATGCTAGGTTTCTCGGTTTTAAACACCAAGGTTTCAAATTCACAGCGAGCGCTTGGCTCAGTGTGTCTGCTCAGCTAAAATAAAAGGTTAAAAGATGGGGAAGAAATAGGGTACTGGAGATCAACCTTAACCTGCAGTAACTTTTAAAAGTTAAAAAAAAATAAATCTCTCAAAAGCCATGATGTCCCAATAGTCAATAGACTTGGCTGCAAGCAATCCCACCAGGAAAGAAGAAAAAAAGATCCAGAGGTTCTGAGGAAGAGCCAAAGCAGAACTGCACCACTCCAAGAAGCTCAGAAAATTCTCTCTGGATTCAATGTGAGTCAAGTAAAAACTACTCACGGGAAAAAAAAATCCAAACACTGCTTAACTGGAAAGTACAATCCTTACTATTGACTCTTTCTGCCTGCAGCTTGTCTGGGGAAGGTGTTGGAGGAGGGAAGGAGAACTGTTTCCAGTCAGGTGTAGTCACACAGCGAGGGGCAATTTCCTGTCAGCCACATCCTTCAGACCCCACCGCCCGCTCAGGGAAGGCAGCACCAGCACTCTGCTCTTTTCCTTTAATCCTCTCACTGCTGTACCAAATCCCTCAGAATTTCCTCCCCTCGTGAAACATCTGAGGCAATGTGGCTACCACAGCCATGAGGCTCATCCCTGCTAGTTCTGCCACAGGCACCTGATGTCACATTAGTCTCCAGCTGCCAATACTGCCTGTGTTCACTGCCCATGCTCTGCATGGTTTATGCACACTGATATTCTCAGGGTGTTACTGACACATCAACCACCTTCCAACCCCACTTGACTTCTGTTTCCTTTACTTTGCAGCCTGCTCCCCAAAAACTAATTGCCTTTCCATCACCTCCAGGCTCCTCATTTCCTTGCTACTCATCTTGGTTTAGCTCTGCCTAATCATCCTGCAGGGAACTTTCAATCCCCACAGGCTGCACAGATACTCTGCTCGCAGCCACTGGCTTGGTGCGACACTTCTGTCCCTTCCCACAAATAAGAAAGAAAGAAAGCATCAGGGTGGGGAGGCCCTGGCACAGGGTGCCCAGAGAAGCTGTGGCTGCCCCTGGATCCTTGGAAGTGTCCAAGGCCAACCAGGACAGGGCTTGGAGCACCCTGAGGATAGTGGAAGGTGTCCCTCCCCCACCCAGGGGGTGGCACTGGGTGATCTGTAAAACTCCAGCTCAACCTCCTCATGCACCCAGTTCCTGGCCTAGAAGCTGCCTTTCACCAGCAAGGGAAAAATGTGACTTCTATGGTTACCATTCAACGAGTTGCTAAAGTCAGACTCCAACTCTGCTAAGAAAGAATCAGTCATGGACTCAGATCTCCAGGAATGACAAATCCCGTACCTAAACTAAAGCATGGGCCAGAAAATGGTTAACAGCAGGTAGTACTCCTGACAGTAAAACACAGAACGATTAACAGCCCTCAAATGGATCCCAGAATAGCTAAATGATACTGCTGACACCAGTCCAGCTCTATAAATGGGAGCCTTTTAAAATCCCTTCAATCTTCTTGATCCTCTGACTCCAGAAGCTACTTTAAGTTTCCTGTGTTAAAGTTACGGTCTTTGGCCCACAGCATGTGGTTAAACCACCACAAAAAAAAAAAAAAAAAAAAAAGACTGAGACTCACATTTTGCCAAAAATTGCTCCCTCACTAAGTATAAGCTAAAATCTAAACTCAAATTCCTTTGCGCAACTAACGGAATTTTCTGCTCATGACAGCATTTAAAGCCTATTTTAAACAAATGCAATGTACTGAGCTCACAATTCCAAACCCAGCATCTCCCAAGGAAGAGAAGGAGCACTGAACAGTTCTGAAGTTTGTTGAACAACTGCTTTCCCTTCAGACTCTTTCTTTCTCTGGGAACTCTTACTCTGGGATCCACTGGGAGAGGAAGACAGCCCTCAGAAAGGCTGGAAAAAACACCAGGGAGGTTTGGTGTACTCAGCACCAAGGCACCTGTGTTAAGAATAACAGTACCAAGGCAGCTTATTCACAGCTGACTTAACTTTCAGACAGTTATCCGGGCAGATCTAGAAATTTCATTTCTGAACAGTCTTTCAGATAATTCCTGACATTTTAAAAACTGTATTTAAAGATTTACATCTCTATCTAAGAAACACTTTGTGTATACTAACAGAATCTGGGGCAAAAAAACCAAACGTGACGCTGACTATGATTTTATCTCCTATCACTTTACCTCTCCTGATGCACGAGACCTGGATCACAGACCAGTCTTCACAGTGAAACAGATGTTTTCATCCCACATTCCCAGCTTGCCAGTACCACTAAATCCCTCAGTTTCTGGTTTCATTGTACTTTCAAACCCTGTTTGCCACAGGACTTCAGAACTAATGTTTTATTGCTTTACAGGACAACAGAAATGAGGAACTACTTTTCTTATCAAACAGATTTTTATTTTTAGGAAATGAGTCAACTACGCTGGTACCCAGTGACAAACATATAACAGAGACACATATATAAATACATGAGGGGGTCGTGCAACTTGTTGTCTTCGAACTATTCCAGGATTTGTGGAGGTAAAGACAGTGTAGTACCGTGCATCACTTAAAATGTTATTTTTTCACTAAGGATTTCACCTCTGCTTCAAGTGTCATGGTACCCTCCCCTGGACAGGCCAACTGCTCTTTCATTGTGATATATTTTAACACACATTTTGCTTTATATTTTGTGAAAGGTTAAGACTCCCATGTATATCTTCCAGAACATTCATGGTACTGGGAGAAAGATAATCCTGTGACACTCACCCCCAAACACATCTCCGTTCTGGTAGTTCTTGCCCTTCTGAGTTTCCTCTTCGTTTTGAACAGTAGACACATGCTTGGCGGAGGCACAGCCCATAGCTTCATTCAGACAGCTCCAGCTGGACCGAACCACAGACCATCTCTAGTAATGCTCACTCATCCTTGCAGAAATAATCCACCTTCCTGCTTGGCTCTCACGTCTCTTTCACCTAAACACGGCCAAAGAGAGAGGAAAATATTCACACAAGGTACCCTTTGCATGGGGAGCTTCAAGGAGATAAAAAATGGGCTTTGTGAGGAGGAGCACAAGGGCACAGCATCCACGGCCTGAGGCTGCTACAACCATATTCCATAACATCTGGTACAGACAGGTCATGATAAAGGTACCTCCACCCTGCCCTGCCACAGAGCACAGCAGTTGAACTCAAAGCCTCTTCCAGCCTGATTCTTTAATCCACAGCTTGAAGAAAGCAACACACAGACCCGTTTCCCACCCAGCCAGCTATTCCCACAAAACGTAGAGGGTTTTGGGAGAGGAGATAAGAAACCGTCAATATCTGCTCCTTGTGCTCCTTTTACCAATCTACCCATCAAGCCAGATTTCTTACAAAGCATTTTACTGATTAAGAGCTGCTAATTGCAAGTGTTCAGACAAAAATAACACCTCTAAATCAATTAAAGATCTTATGTTCCCAGATGTGAAAGGTGATAGTCAGACGTATCTTTTCTCTATGTGTTCATTATTCTACTCAATCCATAAAACCCCCACTGCTCAAAAAGACAACTACCCCCATTTTAAGATGAAATAACACTCCCTGAACAGTCCAGATGTCACATAAAACAAAAGGGAAAAGAAAAATCGAATCCAGAACCGTGATATTTTAGGTTAAAAATAAATTAAAATCCATGAACTGTTTATTGCTAATTGGTTCTGCACTGGAACAAAAACTACCTCAAAGTTTGGTGAGATGATCTGGTTTGCCTTTCCACCAACCAAACTTGTCAGAAGAGAGGAAAGTGAGGAACTCCCCCTTTTGCCAAGCTTTTTTGTTCAGCTATAGCATAAGATCATACACACAGTTTCATAATTCCTTACTTCTGAGCATGTACTTTACAAGGCTGTGGCTCATTTTGCTCTGCGCTGACCACAAGAAGTTTATGTGTAACATCACACAAGCACTCTTACCTAGGACAGGGAGAGCTGGAGCGAGATGATCTTTAAGGTCCCTTCCAACCCAAAGCATTCTATGCCACAGCAGTATCCATTCCAGCAGAAATGTATAATCCCAAGGGAAATCATGAGTTTCCTTTCCCTGAGCACTCAGCAGTGGCAGCACACCTGCCCCATGCCAGGGTAGCTCAGTGACACACCATGACATGGTCTAGGAGGGCTCTGCTCCTGCCTCCGGAGCGATTTTCCTGCCCATCCCCAAAGCCACAGACATGAGGCTCAGAGTGATTCTGTTTCTGCTATGGCAGACCGTGGCTTCCACTAAGCAAGGGGAAGGACTCTGGATGCAGAACCACCCCTAACTCCTACTCACAGCCAGCTTCTCCCTTCTCTGCACAGAGCAGTGCTTCTCTCCACTTGGCGAGGGCGTTCCAGAACATACAATGTGTATCTGCTAATCTCTGTTCCCAGCAGCCACCCCTCCCTGTCACCGCTGTACAGTTTTATGTTCAGTACATCTCTCAACATGCTCTACTCCTTTTTTCCTTCTTCTATACATGCAGTCCTGAGCCTGAATTTCTCATTGCCCCATCCTTCTCTTCTCCCTTAGCCACAGCTAATTACTCACCCCAAAACACAGGATTTTATAGGATCATAGAAAAGCTTGGGTTAGGAGGGACTTTAAGCTCATCTTGTTGCAACATCTGCCATAGGCAGCGACACCTTCCACTAGCCCAAGTTGCTCCAAGCCCTGTCCAACCCCGCCTTGGACATTTAGAGGGATGGGGCAGCCAGTGTTTTGGGCAACTTACACCAAGAATTGATGCTGTCAGTGGAAGGGAGTGAGCACAACCCTCTGGAGCTATTTTTTTAAACCCTATATGGTTACATAACTTTCCCCCCTCCTCAAGGAAAACCTAGATTTTACAGGAAAAGTCAGTATAGAGCCAAGGAAGCTCCTCAGTTTTTGCACAGGGAGGGTCACAGCTGACAGTTCATCCTCTCATGTGTCCAAGTGGCAGCCTGCACTAAGATCTTCATCTCACTGTTGGGGGGAAACAAGGATCCAAAGGGATTTAAAGCATCAGCCATGCTGTGCTTGGAGACAGGTAAAGACACACAGGGGTGTGGGAGATGGAGGAGAAACAGCAGACTGGGAGAGGGAACTGCTATCCAGACTGAAAATGAAATGGAGACTTATTTTCCCAGAGGACAGAAATTTGGTTAAAGACAAGAGCTTTTAATGGACCAGCTGAAACAAATGAGGGGGTAAACATGACCAACAGAGTCCTTGCTTCAGATTTCAGAGAAAAGCAGGAGCCTCCAGGTAGACAGAGCCTGAAAACACTGACTTCTGATTTAAAATACAACCAGTAGTATCATTCCAGGGGAAAGGGTGTCGCCAACTAAGGAAAAGGAGCAAGGGAAGGCTTGATGTAATCCTGGAAAGGATGTGGAGGTGTTTGGCTGAGACCTGGGTAGGAGGCTGTCGTGGGAGAATCACTGCCTACCACAGCTCAGCACCTCTGAGCAGCAGAACTGCAGGCACAGAAGCACCTGCTGAATGAAGTATGCTCCTGCCTTATTCAATTCTTTTTCCCGTTTCTTTTTCTGTCTCTCAGCAGGGACCATTTACAAAAGGGAAAACAGCAGCTTAGTAATAAAACCCAAATGTATTTCACAAAGGAGCAGTGGGTTGGGTTTTGTGAAGCCTTATACAGCCAACATGCAGCACAACAAATTGCAAAATACTTAATTATTGATTAGTGCCCAGGACAGTGATAGTCCCAGGACCACTGAGCTGCAGGAACAATCAGGAGCAAGGAGACACCGAACAGGAATGCAGAAGGATAAAGGTCTTTGGGGAAGAAAAGGAAAAAATACCCACAGTCAAATCTCTCCTGCAGCATTGTGGGAGCACACATCAACCTCTATAAAAATATGGTCACTTTTGAAGGCATGCTGTGATTAAAGGAAACAGATGGCGATACAAGAACTGGAAGCTTCACCTTTTACATTAAAGAAAAGCAGTCACAGCAGCACCTGAAAAAGCCATACAATTATATTTGGGTTATAGAGGCCAACTTCTCCTGGTGCCAATAAACTGGGCTGAGAAAGCTACTGCAAAATTACCTTCAAGGTGAGTCTAATACATATTTCTAGGCACGTTCCTTGAACTGCTGTTAACATAGTGCTGTGAGACACTTCGACACGGATACCTAAACACAACTCAGGGATAGCAGAGGATTTAATACAAAGAACAGAGTGGGCGTAAAGCAGCATTAATTTTACAGAGAATGAAATCCAAGGTACAGGGCAGCACAATGCTTTCCAGCCTCGGGAAACCTCCCCTGCCTGAGGACCAGAGCCCTCAGGGACGAGGTCTGGGAATCACTCAGAAGAGAGGTGCCGGTCCTCACTCAGTGGGATGCCTGGCAAAGCTTTGGGGATGTGAAACACAGCACTTCATATGGCAGCAGAACAACACATCCGTTCCTCCTCCTCCTCCCCCACTTCTGCACAAATGTAATTTTCCCTTTTGTCTTCCACAGCATTTTGGGGGCACACAGATTTTCAGAAGCCAAAAATAAAAAGAAGAAAACCTCAAACCATTTGCAGTTCATGTTCACCACCCACCATCACTAATTATCAAGATTTGAGAGGCAATTTGCAGGCTCTGATCTGCAAAATGCTAGTGAGAAAAATCTCTCAGGCAGATCAGAAGTGTCTATACCACCCTCAAATGAAATGCAGCAGGTTGAGGATTAACATCTTACACGGGGGTCAGAAGAAGACTAGAGACACTCTCAGATGCTGTACTTTGTACCCCAGGTTTCTTCCAAGCTAAAAACAGGGGAACTCAATTCTTAGAATAGAAATTACCTTTGGAAACCTTAAGCAATTCCTTTTTTCTTTCTTCTGAGCAATGTCTATGATGTGTTTTTTTCTTTTACCAACTCTTTCAACACTTTGTTAATCCACTCATTACACCTTCACCTCTTATTTCTGACGGTCAAAGGCTGCATCCTTGACAAAACACATTTTGCTTCCAAAAACACTTCATACAAATGGAGGACTTCCAGTGTTTTACAACAAATGCATGTTAACTCTTCTATTACAAGAGGTGTATTTGTTTTCATCTTTATTGCATTGAGATAACCGATGTTTCATCATCTTCAGGCTGCAGATACATCTACAAGTTTCTTTCCATGCTGACCACACAGGAAATCAGGTTAAAACTTCACAATGCTCAAGAGATCAATGCAACGAGTTTCATGCAGCCATGAAAAAACCCTAAGCTACAAAGAAAAACCACACTGGCTTTTCCTATGAAACAACCTGCTCCAGGCAGAACTCAAGGATTTAACTTACTGCTATTAATTACATTTATTTCCTATAAGAAATAGGCCTGTTTGATTTCCATTTAATTTTTTTTTTACCAAAAAGAAGAAAGCAGAAACGAATTCTGAATTTGTCCTGCACAAGGGCTGCTGGTAGTTAGCATCAGGGACTTCTCTGCTGCAACATCCCTCTTTCTCAGCTACCCTCCACCACAAAAGACAGCTTTTTGGGTTTTATTCAATAGCCAAAAGGCATTTTTGGAGCCAAAAAGATATTACTTTTGCCTCTGAAGTGCCCCAATGGCCTAAGGAGGGAAGGAAAGAATATTTTTTTAAAAAATGTTCATATAAGGTCTCTTTCTCCTTCTTCAAATTATTCAAATTGGCCTGAACAGTGCAGTTATATTGAAAATTAACCCACTGACTTGCTAAATGAGCAGGGCTAAATGAACAGCAGAATGAGAGGTGCAAACACTCTGTAGCAACATCTTCCAGTGGCACAAGGGGGAAAAGAAAAGTCCAAGTGAGTGGTGATTTCTGTTCCTTAGGAGCCATGGACAGAACACACTCTCCTCACCCACTGGTACAAACAGCCAGGAAATGAAGCAGTTTCTGCCCTTCTATGAATTGTTTGTCCTTGTGATGCCCGAGTCCTGTGTTTATTACACATTTCAGCCTCCTACTGGAAACAGGCTGTCCCAGAGAGCCAGGTGAGCACAGCAGTGACTGCCTGGAAGGGGAGGGAATCAGCTCCATGCTGTAAAACCAGGAGCACAGGCAAACACACCATGGCTTTACACTAAGCCAGCACTGACACAATAAACCGGCCCAGCCGCCCAGGCCCATGGCGGGCTGCTGTGTGTCCTCTCCAGGGAAGCTGCGCTCAGCACAAATCCCTTTTCCAAGAGAAAACAGGGATACTGCAACTTGACAGCTAAAAATACCCAGCATTACAGAGAAGATCATCTACCTAGTTTTTCCCAGCAGGAAGAGCCTGGTTTGAATTAATTCTACTAATTCATACCATCAGCTTAACACAGGACAGCCTTTGCTCTGCTGAAGCTTAGATCACCTTTTTCATGAGCAAAATTTTATTTTCTTTTGTTTGCAATCAGCATTTCTGCTGATCCAATACATAAGGTTTTGATATGTTAAAGCAACAAGTGATTTCCAAATAGAAAAGCTCTCAACAGCAACATGATACCTCCCAGGAGCATCTTCTCCTTCCTCAGACTCTTAAGGAGAAATACCACCAGTAAATCCATGGGAAAAGATTTCAAACATCACAGAGTAAAATACAAATATGGAAGGGAAAGGGAATTGCATTGCAATCATCTTCTTCATTCTCATAGGGTGGAGTTAAAGTAAAATCAGTCTGAAAAGCCCAGCAGCACACAAGATGTCAGTCATACAACTTCCATTTTTGCCGTTTCCAAAGAAAATTAATTACATCTCATTCCGAATGTTTTTTACCCTCAAATACTCTAGGAGTAGTGATACAAAGATTACTACCACCATTACAGAATGCAGTTCTAATATTTAATTATTTCCCCTCCTCTTTCTATGAGAATTAATAGACAAAATTTTGAAGATAGATGAGATTTAATTGGCTGGCAACACTGTAGAATATTTGGTTTTGCTTGCGCACTGAGATGGCCTGTTTCAGGTGAGAACCCAAACTTTTCAAACATATTTCATCTGCACAACCTCTTCCAAACCAGTAGCGGTACCAGAGCTTGTCCTTAACATAGAAGCTGGTGCTACTCAACCAGATTTCCAAAGATTCAGGACATTTATCCTCAATACTTTTCAGAAAAAACAAGAACTTTTCATAAAAAATAAGATTATATGACAATATGCAGAGAACATCTAAATATTTCCTGCTTCTTTCTTTCTTCAGCAGAGATTGCCGTGGTTGTTAGAAAGACATGACAGAGAGATGTTCACAGAATCATGGAATGGTTTGGGTTGGAAGGGACTTTAAAGCCCATCCCATCCTACTCCTGCCATGGACAGATACTTTCCACTATCCCAGTTTGCTCCAAGCCCCGTCCAGCCTGGCCTTGGACACTTCCAGGGATTCAGGGGCAGCCACAGCTTCTCTGGGCACCCTGTGCCAGGGCCTCCCCACCCTCACAGGGAACAATTCCTTCCCAGTATCCCATCTAACCCTGCCCTCTGGCAGTTTGAAGCCCTTACCCTTGCCCCACACTAAAAAAACCTACAGTTGACACTAGATAACTAAAAACTCACCAGCAACCACCATGAGGGATCTGATTAAAAGCAACAAGACCTTTCCACTGACTTTAGGTGGCTTGAGGTCACTTCCTAAACCTCCAGTTTCATGGGACAAAGATTGTTTTGTGATTTATTTCCAAAGGGATTTTGAAAATGCAGTGCTGGTGGTGGCAGCCCGGGCTGATGTGATGTGAGACACCAGACAGGACTACAGAAAAGCCAGGTTCAATTCTCAGTACATGACTTTCTCGTGTATCTAAGAATAATCTCCAGCACTTACTGTAATGGGAAGGTAGCTCAAGCACCTCTAAAGTTTAAAAAAAGCCAGCAATAAGCTCTCCTATTTAATTTTATTTCTGTCTTCATGGTTTAAGAGTAAGATGTGTTTTACTGAGCCAGGACACAGTAAAAGGCCCTGAGGTACAGGAACAGCGATTTATACAATATCTTGTATGTGTCTAAGCACAGGTCTGAGCATCATCCCCCTTTTGAAGACTCACTCCCCTTGCTCTGCCTTAATAAAATAATTTAAAGATGCAACCAATTACACCTAGGCAGTCACCACCATCATGACAAATCAAACTAAAATAACTCATGCAGAAGCTGCAGCCACTTCATCAACAAGACCCACTGCTTTGGAGGAAAACCTTGAGGGATAATTACTACACTGAAAAACCAGCCGTGTTCTCCTGAATTCCTCTCTTCTTCCCACCAGGGCTGGAGGATGCATCTCCAAATGTCAACACTGACTGTGGCCTGGAGCTGAGCTCTTTTAAGGAGTGCCCCTCTCCCAGAAAAAGCAGTGGTTTAACAAGTCTCTCCTAGAAATGTGAAGCACATACTTCTTTATTTCAACAGGAAAAGTATCAAGGATCTAACATCACCCACTAGTGTGGTAGTGAAGACATGGAATTTTAAGACTTCAATGTCTAATCTTCATTCTTTGTTCTTTCACACTTTGATTTCCTTCCCAAACTACTTCTTAATCTTTCCTGTGTGCCACCATGAAGGTAGAAATAAGCACACCAAGACGGGTCCTAACGCACTTATCTGTAATTACACATCTGCAGGGTCTCACCTCCCTTTAGACCCACTGATTTATCGTAAACAGCTCTACAATAAAAAGCCCCACAGTTAGTTCACTGGTTATTCCCTAGAAAATCCTTAAAAATATCCACAAATGAGATGACAGACCCCGGCATCACCCTCCATCTCCAGCTCCATCAACGAAGGATGAACACATACACAGCAGCAATTCACCTCTCTGCTCAAAAATCCAGCACAGAATTACCCCACCTCACCTCGGGAAACTGCTTTAACTCTGCCTTGAATACACACTCTCCAGTTATGCTGTGAGCTTCCAGCTTCCACCTGGAGACCTTTCCTTGCATCCTGGAAACCTTGGCCAAGCAGCATGTTTGGGCCAAATTCCTGCCCACAGGAAGAGGAAAGCAGCTGCAAGCTGGAGAGGGGTGGCTGGATGTCCCTGGATGTCTCTCTATCCACGAAGAGACTACGACCCACCCCCCACCTCGCTTCCAAGGCATTTTTCATGCAAAGAGCGGCAGCAGGAGCTACTTTATGTGCCACTGAGGATAAACCTAACACAGAACAACTGAGCTATGCAGAAGCCAAGGGGCTAAGATGCCAGGGACCTGCTGCTAATGCATCAGCAAGGAAACATTTGCCATAGGCACGTCCGCTGCTGCTGCTGCTGTGCAATTAGGGGATGGAGTGGTTTCAAGGGGCCTCCTCTTTTTGCAGATGAACTAGAGAAATAAAAAAATCTTTCTTCACTAACCTGTTAACACTCAAATGACGGAGTTAAGTGCAGAGATGCTGCTCAAAACCACAGGAGGTGACTCATCCAGGCTGCTGAGGAGCAATTCCAGCACAAGCACCCATTCCATGCACATCTGCCTCCTCCATGGCTGAACCAACAGCTGCAATCTTGCTAAAAATCAGCAGGTAAAATTCAGGATAAGAGCTAACAAAGCAGCTCACTTCACTCTTAGCTCTTCTGAACAGCTGCATGGGGTTCAGTATTTCTACTGGGTTTGGTTTTTTTTTATGATTTCCTAACTAGTCCCATGGAAATGGCACAAGCAGGAATGAAAGGGATGCACACTGCAATCTGCGTTCCCAAAATGACACTACTGACTACTCCCTCCCGCTTTGCAGGATAACTCCTCAGCATCAAGGAGGAGAACACAGGATTTTTGGTGCTGAAGGCCATGGTACCTGAATGTTTGTGCTGGTATGGTTTGATCCAAGAGCCCTATGCCATATGCTATTCAATCTCATACCCTATCCCGCAGGTTACCCCTGAGAACCCCCAGCTGGGAGGGGAGCTGAGAAAGCAGGCTGTGCTCTGAGCAGCAGAGCTTCAGAAACCTCCAGCCCAGAACAGGCAGCTGGAAAAACACAGGTGAGAAACGAACTAGGTTCTGTTCCTGTTGTGTAAAACTCATTGTGATCCATTCCCTACTTTGATCCCACCTCCCCATGCAGCACTCAGGCACAGGAGCTTCTGGACATCCCTGATGGAGGCAAAAACATTTCCTTCAACACAGATTTAGGAGTTTACTCCAGTCCCAGCTTTGGGCAGAGGCTCTGTTGTTTTATTTTTTTATTTTAAAAAAAGTCTTAGAACATCATCAGTTACAGTTCCATGGTGAGATGTTGAATGGATACATCCATAACCAAGCCTAGATATTTACAAAGTAAGATCTAAACCACGTTTCAGCCTATGATATAAATAAATGAGCAGCAGACTAGCCAAAACAAACTGCAATATTTTCAATTCATGTTAACATAGTTATAACTCAAACACAACCAGCCAAGACAGAGCTGGATCAGTGGCACAGGAGCAGGGAGGGCTGCAGATCTCTCCTCCCACTGATGACAAGGAACAGCCAAATCAGCAACAGACCTCACTAGGATTTAAAACACAGAAACCAGCTTCTGTCTTTTTTCAATTACCTACATCTTATTCCAGCTGGTAGCATCCTGTCCTTGTATTTTGACTTAATGCTACATTTCCCAAAAGTAACCATGATAATTTTCTGTGTATAGGGAGCTGGGTCCTATTCTGCATCTCATACACCTGTATAGTGCTCTTCAGCTTTCAGCCACAGTTTAGGGACCTGTTTGAACTCAAAGACCACCATTAAAAACCAACTGTGTATAAAGCACAACTTTCTGTTTCATGATGTAAACTTTTCCTGGATATCACCTGAATTTATTTAAACCAAATACCATGCAGAATAGTAATGACGAAGCAATTTTTGGTATATAAAGAGGTTTAAGAACCACTCAGAGCATTTACACCTCACCCACGAATCCCAGCTTAGCAAAACCCCTGCAGACCTGAAGCAATGGGATACTGCATCATCTTGGAAAGGTCTCTTATCTATTGGTTAGATATTGGGTTAGATTCAGCACCAATGCATGCAAACACCACGCACTGCTTCCTGCATGCACAACATGGATGCAGGGACTGCAGAAGGCATTAAATAATGTAAGTTATCCTTGCAAAGTGTGTGTGTGCCTTCACATGTCTGCAGGACAGTGAAGGGTACAAACTAATCTGTGCTGTTCACCACCAAAAACTGAAACTGGAGCTGACCTGGCAACCAGGAACCACCCAAAACTATTGAGTCCTGCTTCCAACTCCCTTTAGGCAGCACACGGAATGTAACCCATCGAGGAAGGAGCAGCTGTGGGACTGGGAAGCTTCTGGATGCAGGGAGACGAACTGCTGGCTCGTGGTCTCGCAGTTGTGAAAGGTGTATCACTAAGCAGGGGCAGGCTGGAGGAAATAATCCTGAAAGCACAGGGCAAATGGAGCGTTCTCCCACGCCCCCTCACAGCCGCACGGCCACGCAGCTGAGACCACACTCGCATTTTCCTGCCAAATCAACACATGAATAGAAGGGGGGGGGGGGGGGGGGGGGAGGACGCAGCGG
>VZTF01005794.1:467648-501479 GCA_013397755.1 Cnemophilus loriae | reverse complement strand
GGGGGAGGGGGAAGGAAGCCGAGCTGAAAACAGCCTCACAGCAGTCAAAGCAAGGAGAAAACCCATACAGAGCAGGGAAAAAATACAGATTCTGCTCAGCTGTAGGAGCGGAGAAAAAATGTGTTATAAATAATTGAAAAGGCTTCCAAAGACCATTGACTACAATCAGTAGGAATTGAAATGTAATAGGATTTTTCTTAAGAATTGTACTGTCAGAACAATACAAATGGCTACAGGATCATAATTCATGTGGAAAACCCAGGTCAAAATAGGCCAGAGCAGGCATCCAAACATGCTAAAGCTCTGCAGATGCTCATGCAGTTTTCACATGAAGAGAAAACTGATGGGAGAAGAGTTAATGCAACACTGTTCAATTTGTGAGAGCTGGACAAAATAATACAAGGCCCCTGAAGAAATCAGAAATATGGATTGCAAAAGACTGAGATAACTTTGAAAAGCAAGGACAACGTGAGTGCACAGTCGGTTTGGCTGGCCTTGAGGAGGGACTGAGCAGGGACTGGCTCCGAGAGCGTAAATGCACCACCCAGGCTGGCCCACGCTGGGACCCTCACTCACACCTGAGGGCCGAGGACAACATCCATAGGCAAGTGAAAATTTCACCCACCATACTGTTTTCATCATCTTGAGGACAACACTGTCTCAAAAGTGTTTTCCAAGTTCTTCCACTGTACTCCAAGCACATCTCCTTTTTCATGGGGATCAATTGAGCTGACCCTCTAGGAGTTGAGCCTTTCTCCTTCTGCCCACAAGGATTCTCCTTACAATTACTTTATTATTCAAATGTTCAAATACAGCTCCTTTTCCAATTCAATGTCCACACATCAGGGCCTTCGTTATTATATAGCATCAGTTATTATATAGTGTCACTAGGTAAGGGGCCGAGGAACAACACATACCTCTGTGAACTCCCCGCACAGCCACAAAGAATTGCTAACGCCTTCAACAGCCTTCAAACTTTACGTACTTTGGCCTGCTGATAATTTGGGCAGAAACTACATGAAAACCATCGGATTTCAAAGGTGCTTATACTCAAGAGTCCAAGGCCAGGCTGGATGGGGTTCTGAGCAGCCTGGTCTAGCAGAAAATGTCCCTGCCCATGGCAGGCCATGGAATGAGATCGGCTTTAAAGTGCCTTCTAACACAAACTGTTCTGGGATTCTGTGATTCAACAGAACAGCATCAGTTTGGATTTTCTGAAAGCCTCCCTAAAAGGCTGTCAAGCTTTTATGATCTTCCCCAGGGACTTGTCTCAGAAGTTTTTTTAACCCTGTCATGTTAATTACTTTGAGAAGTGATGCAGTGTTGCTTAAATTCCATTTATATTTTGTTCCTTCTTTTGTTTTGTTGTTATTTCCATCTTTGTGTCCAGCAAGGACTAACTGCAGTAACTTGAGGTCTCCATGTCCAGCTCTGCAGGTCCAGCAGGACCATTCCACTGCCCAGGGTCCACGATTCCCTGTAACACAGACACTTGGACACAGCTGCATCCCATGTTAAAAGGCAGCCATCCAGCAGCTGGACACGGTTGAGCTCACAGGCCCCTTTACTTCTACATTTAGCTTTCTGCACATGCAAATAGCAGCTGCTTTCCTGAGAGTTAATTCTACAATATCTTTACAGGCTTTCTCTCCCCCTTTTAGGGTCAAGTGTGAGGAGGATTCCTTTTTAAAATTAGAAAAAGAAATAAGTTTATGAAGGCTAAATCAGGCTGCCTCTCTTAGATACACTTTTATTATGTTAGGAAAGCAATACTGAGACTAAATTCAAAAAACATTCAGCTGGATATTAAAAAGAAGAAGAAGGCGAAAAAAAAGGAAAACGGGAGAGCCAATTGTGCAACACGATTGCACCACACAAACCCAGCTTTGAAACAGGTATAAACCCCAGGTATAAACCAGTGCCTGCGCAAGGTCTTGCAGACTGAGCACCTCCCTCCCAAACCCATGCCTGGGATGGTCATGGCCTTGCAAGGAGACCGTAGCTGGAAGTTGATTCAACATTATTTGTAAGAAAAATCATTTAACCGAGTCCAGTTTCCTAGAACAGCATTTAACTCAAAACAACACTACTGTAAATGTGTCATTTATAGCACCTGTAAATCATCCACTGCCAGACAACTGATAAATCCAGGCTCAGGAAAATCAGCGTCCAGAGCAATATGCACCAAAACACCATAAATCCTTCAATTACTATTACTGTATTTTTCCATCCCCATGTTATATGCAAATTCTGTGCAACTGAATTATAATACTGTAGCTGAGCACTTACCAACTATATTTTAAACAGACTCTTTAAAGGTGCCTTTATCCCACTGCAAAAAACATCCTCAGGACAGCAAACAGCCAAGAAGCATCTGCCCCAGAAATAATAACTGGATTCTTCTCTCTTCGTTTCTCTTCAGCTGCATTTTTTATAATTAAAAATTACATAACAGAGAGACACTATTTTCTCATCTCCAGTGAATCATTTAATACATATGTCAGTGCTCTTACTGCATCCAGGTGACGTTAACATCCTCAAAACTCCAAAGGCTAAATCCAGAACATCACTGTGAGAGCTTGAAGCTAAAAAAGAGCAAGGACAGAAATACTCTGTCTGGTTCATCAAGAGCAACCAGTTTCTGTTCAAGGCCAGGTTGGCTGGGGCTTGGAGCAGCCTGGGCTAGTGGAAGATGTCCCTCCCATAGCAGCGGGTGAAATGAGATGGGGTCCTTCCCAACCCAAACCATTCTAGGATTCAATGACAGGTTTTAAAAGATGCTGAAATAAAAACTAAAAATGTTATGTTTTTCTTATTTTTTTTCTCACTTAACCTTGACTAAAAAAGAAGCAAAGTCTAAATGCTCAGGATTATCAAAAATGCTGTTAAGTTTAAAACCAAAAATAAAAAAACTCAGGACATTCTGCCCAGGAAATCATTTCCCTCTCCTTTCTGATAGGTAGCTTTCTGTAATGCAGCACTCCCTCATCTCCTGACTTTGCTGTGTGGTAACACCTGAGCCCTTCCTATTTATGGCACCATCATCACCACCCCTGGAAGGGTTTTTCAACACAGCCAGACCCAGTGCTTGGCTGGAAACCTGCCATAGGAACTCACAAGGAATCCAAGCAGCACAAGAAGCAGTTTTGATAAGGAATTAGGTGAAATCAGCTTTGTGTTGCACCAGTATCATCCTGCCTCCTCACAGCGACATTATGGGAAGTAGTGACTGCTTACTGGGATGGAAGAGACCCTCCAAAGTCCACCAGAACACCAGAGAAGGAGAGAAATGCCATGCGAAGAATGGAAGAAGTTGCCTAGCAACTCTCTTATTCTGATGGCCAGTTGGGTGAAAGAAGTTGAAAGGATAAAGGTAAAGAATTAAACATAGAAACTTTGTCTTCTCCAAGGTCCTCAGTTGACCTGAGTCACATTACTCAGATGGTTTTTGATGGGCTAAGTCAGCCTGTGCCAGCTGTGGATGCAGGGCAAAAATAACAGGAATCAGCAGCTACCCAATAAAGAAACAAAGCAGCAGAAACCTCGGGAAGGCAGACTTGATCACCTTCAGGATCTACACAGAGCAACCACTTGCATTTCCATACCTAAACACCAACAACTTCCCCACCAAGCAGTCCAAAAAGTGAGTTTCTGAGCAACCACCAGAGATCAAACTTTAAATACAACCAAGATGCCAAACCAGGACCAGCAATTCCTGGGGCGTTTGCCAGCCAGCACCAGCTGGAATGGAGGCTGTAACCCCAACAGCTTGGTTACTCCTCTCCTTTTAGACAATAAAAAGATCTTGTACAGGCCTCTGAATTCAAAGAACAAATGATAACGTTAAGTTAAAATGTGACACGAGGAATGATGTGGGTGCTCACAGATCCCAGGGCTTAAAGCTGGGCTTTCCAGCAGCTTCGGCTGGGGCAACACACAGATCTCCCAGCTGAGATGCAACAGAACAAGTGAGTTACTTGATGCAAATAAGTGTTTCTGTAGATAAAGTGATTTAAAAATAAAAATAAAAGTATTGATTTTTGCTGTTATTTGACACAGAAGATCAATCTGCATGCTGCATGTGACCAGTGCATTTTAGTCTATAACGTAACTGATAAAAGTGTAATGGAACATTAATCTTCATTTAGGGTTGTTTAAGTGCATTACGGGGTGGGGGGGGAGGATCTGATTTTATATAAGCCAAAGTACAGCCTCAGAGAAGGACATTAACAGATTTTTTATCAGTGTACAAAAACCAAGACCGGTATTTCAGAGCACAGCAGACTTATTCATAAGGAGAGGACTAGGTAATCCAATTTTACATGATAAAATCCCAAACTTTTGTATTTTCACCATGGCACTTAGCTTCCTTCAATGGTTTGAGAGTGAAAAGCCAGCCCAGGCTGGCAATTTCCCCGTGAGCCCCCAGGACTTCTTTCTCTCCCTGCAAGCCGCCACACACCCTCACGGAATACCAATGACATGAGATGGGAGAACTGGGAACCAAACCAAGGGTCTCCAGAATAGCCCAGCACAGTACAGCAACAAATTCTGTTTATTTTAGCAAATCAAACTAAAGACATGAGGTAAATACATTGCCCTGGTCACTTCTCACCCACTGTAATTAAGGAGTTAATGGGTGTATTACAGGCAGAGCTCGAGGCGCATGGTGTGCCCCTGACACTTCCTTGCTCCCCACTTACCAAGAACATGGTTGATTGACTGATATAAAGCCATAAATGATTGATTTACTCACAATTTACCAGGAAAAAATATTCCATTTTCCTTCCAAGCCAGCTAGAGTGGGAAACACTCTGGAAAGGTCTTGAAAATTACAGATTGATCGGCCTTACAAGTTGTTTGAAATCAGAATTAATTAATGATAGTGTTTGAAAGCAACTAGAGGAAGACATTAAATCCAGAAATTCTAAGCCTCGTCAGGGAAGTCAGTTGTGCTTGGATTTTGGGGATAAAGAAAATGTCATGTTACTTGAACGTTCAAAAGCCAGGGACAGCGACTTTGAAGGAGCTTTATTGGAGAAGTCTGGGAAGTGGCTTGGAAGGAACTTCAGAATGTTACCTGGCCTGCCAGAGGGAAAAGAAGAGGGAAATCTTCACAAGCGTAAGTTCACCCTCAAGAGGCTTCACTGAATGTCAGCATAAGCGGAGAACTCCTCTGGGAACGCTCCAGAGCCAGAGCCTACCCCGGGACTGGTGAGTGGTCCTACGGCCTCCCTGCCCCCGTTTAGTCCTCATTAATCCCACATTGACAAAAAAACACCCCAAAACCCTACACCAGCATTCGTCCTTGAATACGGGCTAAATCACATTTCCCGCAAGCAGTGGCCAAGGAAGAGCTGTATATGATGGGTGGTACTAAACTGCAAATTCATCGAGACTAGAGAAAATGGCAAAATCCCAAGGGACCGGAGAATAGCCAGACAATTAAGCTGCCTGAATTTGAAATAAACTTATCTTGACAAGCACAAGGTAACACAGATTAGAAGGAATAATGTACAACTGTGACGCGGGCTTTACCGTAGACAACTCAACGACAATGTTTCATTAGGATTCAGAAAACTCGGTGAAAACCTGACAAAAAATAACATACAAAGCTTGATCAGCACTGGGATATTTTATTTTTTGCCTTCATTACATTATTCACCACAGGATATTCTGAATACTGAGTTAAAATACTTTTAAAAAACTACATCAAAACATTTGTACTGATTTGTATAGCAAGACGAGCTGTAACAGATAGTCACACTTTATTTTGGTGATCAGGATTATCTCTCACAATCATCCTCACACACACTTTGTTTATGCACATCAACAGTCAACTGGTCTCACCAGCAGAAGGCTTCACCCTGATAGACTGTAATTCAGTAGATCTCTCACAAATTCTAAAAAGCCCTCTTGAAGGCACAGCACCATTTCACAGCAAGTTCCAGTCACGGAAAACACTCTGGAGAGGTGTCATGATGTGGCATCATAACATGCCAGGCTGTTCTTGCAGATTATGCTTGTCTCATACAATCTCTGCTGAAAGCCCCATGAGCCCCTGGCTGCTGGGCACTATTAGCAGACCCATGAGCTGCAGCTCCTCTTCCCTAATTTCTACCAACCAGGGGATGTTGTTTACCCAGATTAAATTTTCATGCTCAGCATGAGAGACTCCATATGCACTCCCCAATGCCTTCCCTAAGAGGGAAGAATTTGTATTCCTGAGCGGCATCACAGTCAGCTTATGCTTCCAGACAGCTCCTTGCCAACAGCCCTTCATTAAGTCTTCAACTCAACCCTAAGTTTCCCATCTCACGAGCTGCCCTGTCAATGGATGTTTTCCCTGTAAAGAAGCATCGTATTTTGTACAAGGAGGCTCAATCAAAATAGCAGACCAAGGAGAGCTGAAAAACAATCCTGACTGGCACATTTCCTCCCACTTCCCCAGACTGAGGGCAATGCACTCTTCCCACTTGGATCATTTCCTGTTGGTCCCACACACCGAGTCTGTACATTTTCACTCATCTCACAGTAAAAGTTACTTGAATTTCCTTTTTTCAAGGAGTATTTTGGACTGCTTTTTTAGCCTAGAAAACCTCTGGAGCAAAACCCTACATGAGCTTTTTTTTTTCTCTCCTTAAGCATGTTACGAAAGTTCATTAGATGTTTCAAATTACTGCTGGCTAGAGGGAAAAGCCCAGACACCCTCAGCTCGTCCAGATACCCTCTTGGTTCAGAGAGCAAAATTTGTATCTTCCAACTCCCCAAGGTAAATGAGGCAAATCTAGGACAAGTCATGAATGAGCAAGTGAACAGAAGCTGTGGGTACCTCTGAATAGGCGTTCCTGTTCTCCTCTCTATCTTCCCCTCTGGCATGAAAATGTCACAAAGGTGTATCTGCCCGTACAGATAGATATATAAAAAGTATGTGTACACACACACATATATATATGTATAAATATATGTATGTATATCTTATAAAGCCAAACAAATTATCTAGAAGGCACCAATACAACCATCTTTGCATTTCAAAACCAGGATTCCTAAAAATGCCAGTCCTTACCTCCTCCTCCCATGGTGCCAGGCTCTCTCAGCTTGAACAGATTTAAGAGCACTCTGTGCTAGAGCTTCTGCCAACTGGTTTCCAGGACAGAAAACATCTCTCATCCTCTTAAACATCAAAATTGCTTTCCAGAGGGGCTGCAACGCAAGCTTTAAAACTACTTTCCAGTTAATTATCCCAACACTGGTTTTTAAAATAATTTTCAAAACTATTGCAAATACTTCCCATGATTATAAAAGCTGCATTTATTTATTGCCTTTAACCTAAACCTCAAGTGGTCTTGATTAATATTAATCCAAATGACATCTCTCCCTCTAAATAACAACACTGTATGGAACTTCTAAATTAATGCAGTATATTCTGTGACTGTGCAGCTCTCCTCCAAGGAGCTGGGAAGAAGTGCCTGCAGGAGAGGAAGGATGGGGTGGGGGAAGAAGGGCCCATAACCCTTGTGACATGTGCATGTCAAGCTCCCCAAGCCGAGGCACTTGCAACAACTCCAGATGAATTTTCAGTAATCCTGGGAAACTTCATTTCTGACAGAAACAGCCCCAGCCTTCAGATTTACGTAATTTCTCCTTGACGCCAAGCAACACCCAGCAGCCTCTGCTGAGTTCTGATGGTTCAGGTTAAGAATAAGCCGTGAAATCACAGCACAGTTCCAGATGCCAAGCAACGAAATTGCTGCACCCTACCAGGGTTCTGCTCTCCATGTGTTTCCAAACATAAGATGACAAATATAAAGGATTGTTAAGACATTCAGTGTCTGGCTGAGCAGCAGACTCATGTGTCAAAGAGAAGTGTCTCCCAACACAGCAAACATCTTTGGTTGCAACAAATAGTAATACGGGTTTTAATTAATACACTGCTCTCCAAGAGCATCAGTTTGGTACCCACTATGAAAGTCCATCACTTGGAAATTGTTTTGTTTGGGATGGATTTGGGGTTTTTCACTAAAAACAACGCATTTGTTATGCGCTGACAATATTCTTATTAGGTAAAACAAAGCTTTTGACGCTGTACACTACTAAAAACTTTAAGGCAGGAGACAAGGACAAAGTATAAATGCTGACAAACCTACAGTAGAAAACAGTGTCAGAAACCCTTACATACCAATAATATCCTTTCTTAATTGTAGGCTTCTATTGTTAGAGCTTCACACTATGGTGATGGGAAACTAAACACATGAAAAATAAATTTTAAAAACTGCTCATGCCATTCATAAGCATGATCTATCCTATCCCCTGCAAAAGATAAACCAACAAACAGATAATTCTATCAAAACAGCAGGAGAATAGTACAACTTTACACCATAAAAAAAGGTATTTAAAGTCTCTTGCTTGTTTGTTTTTACCCCTGCTTTAAATTTTGCTCTCATCTGCTGAGCAGAATCTTGTTTTCTTGTTTTAGATAACAAAAGCACACTTGGGAGTTTGATAGGAAGCTCTCACACAACCCCTCTCTACACCCAAAACTATTTGTCTCCTCTCTCTACACCCAAAAATATTTGTCTCTGAGTGCACGTATTTTACAACCTTGAATTCCTTCGCTTTAGTTCCTGCCAAAAACAGCCCTTCCAAAAGATGTTGAAATATTCACCAAGGGCCTCCTCAATTCGTATCTGCAGCTGCTCAGGCTGTAAGGCCCTGGTAGAGGCGAATTATTTACAAAATTGGATTTTAACAACCACAGCTGGCAAAGGAACTTGTCTCGTTTCACCAGGTACAGCACCAGTGAGTGTCTGACAAAGGATGCTGATTTGGGGGTGAGCAGTGAAGATGAAGAGCAACTGTAACATCGAATGAGACCAAATTAAAACTCCTGTGTAACCAAACCTACCTGGCTTATCCCTCACACAGTCACCCTAGGAGAAAGGAGTCAGCCTGGGATCACAGCCCTGCCATAGCTAACCACGCTGCTTCTCAAACTCTTGAAGGGCTTATGACAACACCGCATGATGTTTTTGATAATCCTTTGAGACAGTTCCCATTCCTTATTTGAGCATTTTTTTAGCCTGATGCTATTTTATTGTAAAGGTTTAAATTTATAATCGTTCTGGCCTGAGAAAAGCCACAGCTCACCCAGACAGCTGAACCCTGACTCCACTAAACAGGATTCCTGCATTGCTCAGGATTGTCACCAGAAGAGATGCTATAAGCACGTTACAGTATTTATACTGTAAATATTAATTTTAGACTGTAAATGGCCGATACAAATCAGTCCTTCTCTTACATACAGATGTTGCTTGCCTACAAAACATCTATCTTCTTCTAAATACCACGAATATCTCTTATTATTTCACCTTTGAGCTTTCTCCTTGCACCTGAAAATCCCCTTCTGGTGTCTCTGCAACCTTTCTCACCATAGCTTTCCTCATGATCAGCCTGTTCTAGAAACATCCTCACAGGTGAGACCAACCACACCTATCCCAGCATGACTTCTTATGTGGTTATTATTGTCTGGGCAAGAGAATCATTCCACCAAGACTTAAACATTCCCCATGTATCGTGTTATATTACCCAAAAAGACTGCAAATGTTTCACCCAAAGTGAAGAAGAACTTCGTCTTCCTCAGAGAGCCTCTGCTCCAACCCTGTGACACGAGGCCGGCGTGGCAATGCCACCTGAATGTGTCTGACTGTCGCTGACCCCATCAACAGCTGCATCTTAAATCTTTGGCATTAACAAACTACAGGTGGAATGTTCAAACCTATCTGGAGCTGCTCTGCCAACCACTGGAGGAGAACTGGGAGCAATATTGATCCTACCTGACACCATCTCTTTGGAAAACATGGTTCCTCTGGGCATCCCTAACAGCCCAAAAATTTGCCATGCAAAAGTAGAAAACTCCACTAATCCCTGGGATCAAAGAGAAGCTTAAAGCTCTAGGGATTTGGCTATCCTTGAAATGGTGGTCTTACAGAATTGTGTATATGTTAGACACCTTCACTTACGGCTTTTTTTCATAGCATTTGGGAAAATACTACCCTAGGTTTATCCTTCAACATGGAGATATGCTGCATTTGAAGTCTGAGGGCTTTATACAAATCATATACTCAGTACTTGGACAAAACGATCAAGAAAAATGTGTTGCTTTTTTCACTGTTTAAGTGCAGGTATAATTTTTAAGAAAAAGCTGGTTATCTGCCAAGAAAAAAGCTTGTAGCAGAAATTTTTCAGGGGAAAAGCATCGTGTCCTATTCAGTTTGTAAAATCCTGAGTATTCCTGAAGGCAAGCAAAGAGTCGAGGAGCATCAGCTAAAGGTTTTAATGCTATTGCAATGCAAATAATAAACCATTACAAAAAGAAATTTTAGCAGACTCAGTAAAATGCATTTTAACATAGCATCTTAAAAAATTATACCTGCCAGGCATCATGATAGCACAGTTCATTCACCGTGCTTCATGAATAATCTCTCATAAACCAAAAGGTAAGAGATTATGTAGTCAACAACTGCCATAAGTGCAATGACCAAAAGGGTGATCACTGCTGACACGTAAGGGGCACAACCTCTTAATGCAATAAAAAAGCACTTTTACAGGAAATAACAATGATTTCAGAGCTGAGGTAGCAAGCTGTTATTCTGCAAAGATTACTAACCTGCCCTATATACAGATACAATTGTACATAAGGCATACAAGCATTTTTCAGTACATTATCCACGTTTTAAAATAATTTGTATTTCAGGAAAAAAGCCAAAACAAAACCAACTCCCCCCTCTTTTACCAAACAGCCTTAACTTCAACTGCAGAGCCAGAGGCACTCAAGTTGTAAAAAGTAAGCATTTAACAAGAAGGCAGACTAGCAAATAAAAGCTCTGTGCAGACAATGATAAATTGAAATTGCAAATTTAACATCTTCTCAGATTCCTGGAGCCACCTTCAAATCTGGGGTAGGAGCCCATTCAGGATCTGCCATGGCAGTATGTGGATTCCAGGCACAAGCCATAGGTGCTTGCTGCCAGCAGAAACAGGGTTTGGGGAACAAAGCACAGAGGCAAAATGCTACTAACCTTCTAACTTGCATTAAAAAAAGAAAAAAACCCAATATTTTGGTGTTCAGTATTTCCTGTATCTCAAATGCTCAGAGAAGCACAGGTCTCAGGTTCACTGGGAAAGGTGCTTCCCCATGCCTAAAGTGGCTCCAGGAGAGCTGAAGAGGGGCTCTGGGCCTGACCCAGGATTACCTTCATTTTCTGCCTCATCCAAAACTTTATTGTGACAGCGAATCCATATCCAAAAAATTCAAATACTCACACACCTGTTCAACATCCCCTCTCAACACGACATCCCACAGGGCTTCCCTTCTGATACAAGTGGTTTAGTTCTTACAAGTCAACCAACACACTCACTGAAGTGGCATTCCCTCAGGAAAACATTCAAATGAGCTCCTCTATTAAATTACAAAATAGATCTGCCTGCAGTTGTTTAACATGCACTTGAGTTTCTCTTACAACAGGGCATCCTTCAGTATTTAACAGAAGCATGTTCCTGTACTATTCAATTATTTTCTTGCTGAAGAAACATCAGACCTCTGAAATGAAGGTTAACCATTTTTGACACGCAAACACAGTGTATGAAGATACTTAGGACACCACTCATATCACTAACGACAATACTGCATTTATATGTGGTCTACCTGCATGAAATTCAATGAAGAAAACTGGCTGCAGGCTGCAAAAGCAGGTTTAAAAACTGATACCATTATCATTCAGCAACATTAAAATCCAAGGGAGGAGAAAACCCCACCAATATTAACTCTGTGGTCTGCTTTTTATGAACCTAAAATCTACAGAAGGATTTTACTGCTGGGTACTCCTGTTGATAAATAACAATAATAATCCAGATAAGCCTGATGATCTGGATTAGAGGAAGGTTTCTGCATCCTTAGCAGGAATTTTTCTCTAGAAACACAAGACAGCTTTGACCAAGACCTTTTCCATGACTGTGAAGATGCCTTCCCTGCAGAGAGGTTGGGAAACATCTTGTTGGATCCCTTACCAACTCCTTACTCCATATATATATATATATATATTTATATATTTTAAACAAATGAGTTCAGTTCCATGAGCTGTGACTCCAGGTGAAGATGCAGAGATGCGCATCCAGGTCACGATGACACATTTATCACTCTGCACTGGGAAGTCTTAATACCAGAATAGCTGGGAACATGGATTCATGCTCCAAGCATCCTGACCCTGGTATAAAGAAGAATGGTTACCACAAACTACCTGTACTGCACAGCTGGAACTAGGACCCTCAAGGGCACCAATGACCGGGAAAACTGCACCCAAGGTTGTGACAGAGCAAGGCAGCACAGACCAGGGAAAACATTCAGCAACAGAGATACCTGCTCTACCATGGGCCAGGAAGAGAAAGGCCATGAAATTTTCACATAGCACAATATGAACGTGGTCAGGAAAAAAAAATAAATTGTGTTGTTTCCAATCAATTGAAAAGAAGTCAGTAAAGCAAATTATCACTGCTTTGGGAGGATTCTAGCCCCAAAAAACCAATAAAATCTTCCCCTTTCATTTGCATGTGTTTTGTTTATAAGTAAAGGAAGGAAGACAATTCCATTAAATGAGAAAATAAATTGATATAGTTCTCAGTATCAAGCTTCGTTTTCAGCCACTCACAAAAACCAAATTCTCATATATTGTACAACGAGAATGCACTGGCAATAAGGGATTTCATTTCAATCCGACACACAGGGATCAGAGAAGCTCTGCCAGACAGGTCAGTGAGTCCCGAAACAGAAGGAGTTCCTTCGCAAGGCTCTCTGCAGATGTGCAGGACAAGATGCTCTGTCCTGCAGCACCCGGCCCCAGAGGAGCAACACTCACACAGTTATTCACAAGGAACTCTGCACAGTTCTTCTGCCGTTTAATGCTCTCGAGGCTGCATCCACACACCTCTGCAGAAATAGGAGCTCCAGTGTTCCCTTAACTTTTGTATATGAAAGTGTTTCAGATGACAGCAGAAGAGAAGATACTGATAACAGGAAGCAAAAATTTGGTGGGGAATAATTCAGATGTGAAACTGTTAATTAAATACGCAAAATACTTCCAGAAGCAGCAAGGGATAGGAAAAAAACCAAAACAAAACCAAATGCTGCATCTACTGTAAACAAGTGTGAACACAGAGAATAAATATATCTACCTTCTAAACGGGGATTTAACTTTCTAATCCCTTGTCTACAGATTTCAGATTTGCTTCTTTTTTAAACACATGTTCTGTGAAGGATGTCTCTGCAAGATTAAGACAAGAAGTAAATATTTCGGCATTTAGAAAAGAAACAGGAAAAACTGTTTGTTGTTCAAGATTTCTTGAATTCCTCAGAACACAGCAAACAGCTTCTGCTCCTGTTTAACATAAAGGGTTTAGCAGTATCTAAGAAAACACTGTCCCTTGTTACCAAACAGGCAGCAGAGAGCTCTGACAAGCCCAGAACAATTTCAGGCACAATTCACAGAGCTGCAGATAAGAAAGGAGGAGTTTGACGATTTAAAGCAGCTTGTGGAGGAGAGGAAAGAGAGCTGCAAGCAATTTCATTATTACTTCAATTTCTGTAGTACATAGAAGCAGCATGAGAAAGAATCCCACTGTGCTGGACACTGTAAACATGGACCAAGAGCAGGCTCCCCCAAAAAGTGTGTGATTAAAGCATAAAACAGAAGATAAACAAACACTAGCATAAGGTCACACAGAAGACAATCTGCAAATCCTACTCGAACTAATTTTACTTCTGTAGAACACACAAAAAGCTCAACCCGGGTTTAACAATAAACATTATAAGTACTATCATCCAGTCCTTATAAAATGCTGCTTTTTCCAGCCATCAGGACAAGTTTTCAGAACATGGTGGGTACCACAATTCCCATCTTACATAGGTGCAAAGAGACATCTAAACATAATTGCAGTGGGTTCCAGATTAAAATAGATCAGCCCTCAGCCTGTGAACACAATGAATCACCCTCAGCTTAAAAGATGGCGTCCTGGTTTAGGCTGGGAGACAGTTCATTTTCTCCCTAGTAGCCGGTACAGTGCTGAGCTTTGGATTCAGCCTGAGAACAACGTTGACGTTTCAGTCGTTGCTGAGCAGAGCTTACCCTGAGTCAAGGACTTTGCAGTGTCCCAGGCTCTGCCAGCGAGGAGCTGCACCAGAAGCTGGGATGGAGCATGGCCAGGACAGCTGATCCCCCCGGGCAGAGGGACATTCCACACCATGGGATGTCATGCCCAGTGTGTGAACCGGGGCAGTTGGCCAAGAGGGGCCGATGGCTGCTGGGGGATGGGCTGGGCATCAGTGGGTGGGTGGTGAGGGACTGCACTGGGATCACTCCTCTGTCTGCCTTGTACTCCCCTATTTAATGGGCTCCCTTTCCATCATAATAATAACAATAACAATACTAATAGTGTAATTATTGCTTAATTCAAGTATTAAACTGTTCTTATCTCAACCCACAGGTTTTACCTTTTTCTGATTCTTCTCCCATTCCCCCAGCATCTATTAAACCATGCCAGATGGTTTCCAGAAGCAGATCCAGTCAGCTGAGGTCTCTGCAGCAAGCCTGTAGCATTAGCTAAAACATTCCATGCTCATAGACAAAATCTGGACACTGCCGGGCTCCTGGCAGGAGCAGTTTTATGGGAAAAGGGAAGTAAGTCTTTCAGAGGGAGTTTTATGGGGAAAAGGGAGATGCAGATAGACTAGGATTAATCTTGTATACACAAACTGATGAGGAGAGACACCCAGTGATTGATGCGATACATAATAAACACAACTGGGAAGAGTCTAGACAGGCTTTCAGTGCGTAAATATCAAATTATATGAAACACGCTGGAGGGACTTGTAGCAACCTCTAATTTTAAGGTTCTACCTGAAATTTAAAAGAAAGGCAGCAATACTCTCCTTGGATCCTTGCCTAAGCAGATTCTGCTGATTTGCTTAACCAGACAAATCACATAAACACTGTGGTTTATAAATATCTTTACAAGTTTATTCTCTATGAGTAAATTGAGAAAACCTATGGGTCTGGTTTTCTTCTCCCTGAAGAAAAAGTGGGTGAGGGAGGAGAGTTCCCTGTCCCTTCATCCTTCCCCTTCATTCTTCTTCATTTTCACAGCGAGCTACAAAACTGCATTGTGCCCAGCACTGTCACTGTCCTGCCCAATGCTCACAGGTTGGATTCTATTTTCCTGTTGAGAACAACATGAAAATAGTTTCCTACTGCGTTCTTCCCAAACACGTTTGCCTAAATTATTAAAAGGCAATGTTAACTGCTCCTGCCACAACACCTGTGCTCTGTAAACGCTTCCCACAAAGCACACCTGAACCACCAATCCTTTATCATCTCTCTAATTTCATAAATGTATCAGTCTTGCAGTTAAAAGTCCTCACGTGCTTTTGTGATGGGTAGCTAAACCAGAAGTCAGTGGTACTCTAAATAACCTGCTGAGTAAAGTTAAATGAAAGATTTGGGGGGTCTGAAAAGAGGGTTTGATCTTTCACTCAATAAATAAACAAATAAATAAGTGACCCACAAGATGAATGCAGTTCACCCTGAACAATGGGAGGAGAACTCCAGAGGGATGACCAGGATTGTATCAAAAAATCTCAAGTTCTAAGAGCAACAGATGTTTCCTCTCAAATCATTCCTCTTGGGAGCAAAGATAAATCACTGGGTTTCTGCTGGATGCAAAGCCATCAAGTGTAACTCACCTGTCTCACACCAGCTACATCTCGGTGCCTGCACATCTGGGAATCTCCACCACAGAGCATCACATAATGTGAAAGAAATTGGATCCTCCTCAGACAGCCTGCTCTTTATGTTGATTCCCTCCAAAAATTTACTTTTTTCTTTCTTCTCTTTACTTTCTGTCCTTCTCAAGAGAAAAGCTGGACAAGGAAGGTTTTAGCAGACCCATCTCAAAATGCTGAAATTGCTTCAAAGGTTCCCTGATGCAGAAATACCAGCACAATAGTGAGTTTTTAACAGAAAACCTGAATCCCACGAGAAAAGTTAGTATTTTAAGCAATTTAATACTTCCCATCTCCTTATCAGAATAGTACTGATTTTCTTTTCAGCCAAAGCACTTCAAACACACACATACTTCAACCACAACAAGTTTGAGGGCTCAAAGTTACACACGTGCCAAGAGGGTCACGTGAAAGACAACCAAAACTACCAGCAAAGACTTTTGGTCCAGCAGTAAGGTGACCAGCTTGCCACAAGTACTTCCATGGCCCACGGTGCACCAAAAGCAGCATTGTGTGTTTATTTTATTAACAGCAAGTCCACTCACTTAAATATGCCTGACATCACCATTGATCTACATCACATGCCATTCTCCAGCTCTGTCTCCTCCTCTCCTCCAGGCTTCCAGTAAAATTAGACCTTGCATTAAACTTCCAGTAAAATAATTACAGTTGGCAGGTATTTTTCAACACTGATTTGAAAGCCAAGAAACCGAAACAAAACAAAACAAAATCAAGTCAAGCATTACCCAACTTTTCTCAGAAATAGCTTGTTCTGTAGATCAAATACTGTCACTGGTGGATGGTTTTGCTCTCCACTATTTCACATGCTCTATAAACTTCACAAAAGCACTGGCTATATACCTTACAAAGTTTTCCTACAATAAAATACAGAAAAATGTCTCAAGTCCTTCAAAACAACAACAAAAAATGATGACAGAGAGCAAAAGACCTCCACAAACACACTGGACATTTTTATTGCGGAGAAAACAATGAAAAGAAAAAGGAAAGCAAGAAAGAGCCAGAGTCCTTCACACAATTTCTAAGCATCATCCATCACCACCATCGCTTTCTTCCATATGCAGATGATATGCTAACAAGCCCTTTAGATAATTTAGTCCATATACATGCTGTGTAGGTGTTTGCTAAAACACTAATGCCAGCATCCAGTCACCACAACGGGTATGCTTTCTACTTTATTGCATTAAAAATTGTTAGAAGAAGTCACAGAAAATTTTGACAAGAAAGAGAACTCCATTTTCAGAAGTATTTTAAGTCAGTTCACCTCCATTTTTTTTTCACCAGCAGCAAGGCTGTCATTAGAGCTATTTCCTCCTGGCTTTGCTAACTCAGCACTCCCTGGATTCCCACACTTCATCATTCCCCTTTCCTGTTTTTGTACTCACTGCTGCCTTTTGAGGATGCTGAGTAGGGGCAGCAGGAAAATCTAGATGAGAGCCCTCGGCTTTCTGAACAGCCACCTCAGGAAGCAAAGCATTTAATAAACACATTGGAATGTTGATCTTTAATTTTCAGGTCATTTAGCCAAAGATGTGACATACACAAAGGAAAAAGTGATGTTCTAACAATCCCTGAGATTTCAAAAACAACAATTCTGTCCATTCAGAGAATTATATCTAGCACTTCTTCCTCTGTCTGTACTACCACTTCTGTCTCATTCCACACTCTTTAAAAAATTCAGGATGTTTAACAAAAAGTGAACCAGGTTTGACTGCAAATATCTTTTGCCAGGATAACTCTCAAAATTGCCTAAGGGCTTAACACACTCAGATGCATTAACTAATAATTGAACAGGACATGATCTTTCATATGGCTCTGAGATGGCTCTGAGACCTTTGTCAGTGGTTTTTTTTCCCCACATATACATAGTGAAGAGGATGGATCATTCTGGAGATGAGTCACTAGTGAAACAACAGAATAAACTCCTGTAAAATGCTGTGGGGTTTGTGCTTAACATTCTCCAGCTCCTTTCTGGGAGAATTTGGCAAGGTTCTGGCAAACACTCCTCCCACAGAAATCAAGCAGCGATTTTGTCAGTGAAATTAATCTAGAAGTGCTTAATATTAATTTCAGCCTCCACTTACCTTCTCCTCCTGCTTCAAGTTTGCTTCCTCACAAAGCTGACAAAGGAGAATGGAAAGCCACCAAGAGCAGGGAGACTGCTGACACCAAACCCACAGCCAGGACAGGTTTCCACAGCTCCAGACAAAGCTCCAGCACAATTGCTACTGTTGTTGTGTTGCATTTCTGAAGATCACCTCAGACAAAGTGCCTGAATATGTACAATGCTACAACGTGGTTTAGACTGGCTTCCACTTGTAACAAGTTCGGCAGCAACATCTTTTGGCTAAAGCCAATTAACACATGTAAAATGAGGGGAGAGTGAAAGGTAAGGGTAAGTGAGGCTTTGGTGCCAAGCAGTCAGCAGAAAACCCAACGTAAACCCGGTGCTTCCTGCTGCCATGGTCTGTCTGCACAACACCCATCCGCCCCCCCGAAATCCTGACAGACCTGAATACGTCTCCTTCGGCACAGGCACCACAGTAATTACTGCCATCCAATTCAATTTGCACACAAATCACTAGTTAACTCAGAACACGCAAAAGGTACCAAACCCGGAATCACAGATAGTGTCCCTGTCTGTCACCAACGCTGCTAATCTCAGGGTCATCAGGGGACACTGGGTGCTTACCTGGACAGCTGTCCTATGCTGCAATCTGCCCTATTGTCTCTGCATGCGTCCTGATACTTATTTATCCCTATTACCTTCTTATTTATCCTTATTACTTTCTTACTTATCCTTATTACCTTCTGATTCTCCACAACTCCCTAACAGGAGGGTGAAACCAGGTGGGGGTCGGGCTCTGCTCCCAGGGAACAAGGGACAGGATGAGAGAGAACGGCCTCAAACTGTACCAGTAAAGGTTTAGATTGGGAATACCGGACTGAGCATTATGGAAAATTTCTTCATCCAAAAGGCAGTCAGGCAACTGGGACAGGCTGCCCAGGGTAGGGATGAAGTCACCATCCCTGGGGGGATTTACAAGACATGTAGATGTGGCACTTGGGGACACGAGTTAGTGGTGGGCTTGTCAGTGCTGGGGGAACAGGACTCAATCTTAGAGATCTTTTCGAACTTTAATGACCCTATGATTGTACTTAAAAGCTACAATAAAGATTATTATTATCACTGTTACAAATATACCTTCAGTTACAGACACCTGCACCTCTGATTAGAGTTCCTTTGGAGGAACAGGTGCATTCCCACCATCCTTGCTCCCACATCTGCACAGAGGCATTTCAGGAGACTAGACATGGCAAACCCTTTGTTCTTAAAGTCACTGCCCAATCACTTCAGTCATTTTATACTGTCCTCAGCTAAGGCAGGAATCTGATGGAGAACAGAATATTTACCATACAAGTTACAGTAGGAGTAAAAACATTCTGACTGGCTGTACATAGTTGAGTAGGCAGAAAACATGAGCAAAAATGCTACTTGCAGGCTTTGGAGGAAAAAAAATGAAATCTTAAAAAAGGTGACCAGCTCTAAAAGTAATTAATTTTTCTACTGGCTTCAAAGAGACTAAAAATAAGGGGGTTTTACCAAAGCAAATCATTAAGCGTATAAACATGAAAATGAGTTTCGTCACTTGCAAATATTCGTACACCATAGACACTGAGTAACAGCACACAAGGAACAAATGCACTCACAGCGCGCTCAAAATTCACCATTTCAATTAGACTGTCAGTCCCGTAACAGACGATAATCCATCATTCCTCGGAGACTGCAGGAATACCAGCACTTCCTTCAGCACTCATGGGAGAGGAAGATGAGAAAACAATGTAAAAGAAATGAAAGACAGGTAACCAACCCCCCAAAACCCAACAGAACAGTTGCTCCTTTTTATGAATGGGGAAACACTTTGCAATTTCACTGACCTTTTACTCCTTCATTCCCCTGTGCTGAGCAGAGGTGGTTGGCATTTTTACATCATTTCACAGACAGGAAAGCAAAGGACAAGTAGCACAGCAGAGGCAAAAGAAAGCTCCACCTTTCCATCCCTCTGCTCTTACATCCATGGAAGAAACAGGACTTTTTCGTTTTCAAATTCGACGGCAAACTTTCATTCTATTCCTTTGCTTTTCCAAACTGTTGTTACCCCAAAAGCTCAGCCGGGAATGTTCAGAAACAAAGAAAGAAGCAATTCTTTCTTCGGGAAGCCTTCAGTGGAATCCCCCAATCCTCCCAACCATCCTACGCATACTCCATAAGCCCACCCAAGACTTTAAAGATGAGCTGACAATGCAGTTATTCACAACAACTACATCCGGTCCATGAAGTCCATTTCATGCTGCACCCAAGAGAAACCAAAAGCGGATATATGGGAAACAGTGTAGGAATAAGGAAACTATCATGTAGTAACACTCCCTCCTACCTCAACCCGAGTACAGGTGCAACTCTTTTCTCTTCAAAGAGTAACTAAAGTTGTAGGAAGTGCAACGCAGCAAGTCAACATGGACTGATAATCATGGCATAACCTGTTGGGCTCTACTATGCATTTCCTTGTTCCTTCCCTCTTCCCCACCTTGTGAGCTTTGGAAAGCCAATCTCCTTGCTGAAAGGCATGACTGCACTTCCCAGAACACCACCTGATTTCACCTGGGTCTTCCTTGCACCAACATAACACAACTGGTAACGTGGTGAGGGAAAATTTAAGAAGAGGAAATAGGAAATGGTGCTAGTGCTGGTGAGAAGAAACTCCGTAAGAAAATCCCTTTGACTTAGAAGCAAAGTTAACCAAGGAATTTCTTAAGAGCTTTTTAGAAAATCCTTAAAATTTTAAACAAATAAAGAAGACCCCCATGGAACAACTTTATGTTGCCTAAGACTTTGCAGATACCACACGCATGAGCTTTCCTGCCCAAAACCAGCACTGGAGCTGTTTGTCCTGGACATGAGGCCCTGCTGCACCAGCTCTGTGCCTTCCCTCCATTACCTCTGCTGACAAGTCAGCTCCTGTTCCTTGGCGTCCTGCCAGGACCTCTCCTGTCAAACATCCCGTATGCCAGCACAAGTGGCAACACGAAATTGCGTGGAAATTTGTGCTGCTCTGGCTTTTGCAGGTCACTGCAACACCACACAGCACAGGTGGGGACATAAAACAGAAATACCAACAAGCCTCTATCCACAGAGCAGGGCCTTCAACCGGCCAAAGCTACTGCAATCACAAATCGCCGTATTCCCACAGCCAGTGCTCCCTCTTTCCCAACAGTGTGTCCATGCCACCATGAGACTAATTTCTTCCAACAAGCCCCATCCAAAGTTTAACAAGTGAAGGCTCATCCATTAAACTTCACCCATACCCTCAATTCTCCCCCAAAAACACACACTTGATTAGCTACAGTTAAGGTGCCATAGTAAAATGGATTTTAAACAAATACAATTTCTTTTTTTTCTTGTTGCTGTTGCTTTGCCTTTTACGTAAGCTTGTCTTGCAATCAAATCCCAGAATACAAACCAGCACCACTGAGAATCAGGGAACTAACACAAGTGGTGATTATTTTGCTGTAACACCAGTTATCTAAGTGGTTTGTGGTAGAAAGAGAGAAGGTTTAGGGAACAAACAAGGGGTGCAGCCAGAGATCAAAAGAAATACTGCTCCTAAGTGGAATATTAACATTTCCCCCTGGAAGAGATGACAGGAAGATCAGTAAAGCACATTAAGCAGAATCACTGCAGTTCACAATTGGAATATTTACAAGCTTTTTGGCTGATCTTTAATATTTCAGAATTGAAGAAAAAGCCTGACTGAATCTTTCCTCTTCTGCCTTGCCCATACCCAGTGGTGCTGTTCAGCACGATTCAAGTGACAAATTTTCTGTCTGAATCCAGCCCAACTGTATGTCACCCACTAGAAGAGAAGGGTGCACAAAGAGGAAAAGCAACACAAAGCCACGGCAGCCTACAGAAATCAGCTCAGGCCCTGAGTACTCACTCAAAGCTTTTATTCATAACACACAGCATATGAAGGACAGGAGAAGGAAGCATTTGATCATTTCTGCCCCCGACCACACACCTTGAGACAGCAATGCAAAGCACACATGTGCCCTTACACAATTTTCTTTCCAACAGCAAGTGTCTCCTTTTGGTTTTGCTAGGCCATGCCTCAGCTTCACCTGCTCATGTTTCCAGCCTCATGCCATCAGCTGTTTAGCTCTTCGCATTCCATCTCAGCCCTCCACCTTGCCACCTCCTTGTTTATTACACTTACGAACATTTTACTCCCACTCTCCATGTCAGTTTTCTGGTTACTGACACCAGCTCCGGATGGTGATGACCCAGACACAATTCAGGCTCTGCCTTTACCCCAAAATGAAGAGTTAGCCAACATGAAATACCCAAGGCCAAGTTGGATGAGGCTTGGAGCAACCTGGTCTAGTGGAAGGTGTCCCTGCCATTCCAAGGGTTGGAATGATATAATCTTCAAGGTGCCTTCCAACCCAGGCCATGCTATGAACATCTGTGAATACTTCCCTTGCTGGGCATCATGGTGGCCAGTCATTACTCCGAACTTCTTCCTCGATGTTAATTTTTAACACACGCTAAGCCCAAGGTACCTAAAGACTCCAATCTGTGTGAGGTAGGTAGGGACTGTAGAAAGTTGGTGAGGAGCTGAAGTTGGGGGACAACCAAATGTCAGATGTGCAGGGGAGCCATAAACCTTCTAAAGAGGGCAACCAGAAAGACATATGCTAAACCTCATCTGCAATGATATTTACATAAATTTTCCTATTTGTAAACAAATTAACACAGCCACAATATTTGATTGTACTTCTTTCTTTCATGACCAATGAGTCAGAATTGTTGTTTACAGTTATTAGCAATACAACCCTGCAGTCCATCAGCACCGCCTTCGCCCTGTGGAGGCTGGTGAAGCTTTGAAAAACATCAGGAAATAGGGATGCACACCTCAGCCCCAGGACTGCACTCTGAGCATTCATACTTGTCACAGACAGCAAGAGGAAATACCCTCCGTTGTAATTCTGAATTTAAAAATAGTATTTGACAAGCAAATCTGTTATAAGAACAGAATTAAGCTACTGAAGTTCAAGTTGATCAAAGGATTTTGAAAAATAATCTAGATTTCACCCTGTATAAAAAAAAGCCAACCAAAAAACCCCAAACAAAATCCAACAAACTCCACTTCAAAGGTGAGAAGAAGAACCAGTTTTTATTTTCGTGATAGCAAAGCACAGAACAAGCTCAGAGACTCACCACAGAGACACTGTTGAGGCTGCAGAGAGCCTGGATGGGCAACTCCCATCACAGCAGCTCCACAGGCCCCTAGGAAAAAGAGCTGTGGTCTCGCAGCTCCCATCCCAGTGCCCTATTCCCTACCCCATGTCATTTTTCTCCTACTCCAGCGATATCTGGAAGCATGTACATTTTCTCCTCCTTATTACCGGCTCTGAAGCCATTTTACCAGTGCATGCTTGTTCTCTTTTTTCCTCAATATTCCCTAAAACAAAGCAGCAAACAGGACAGAAACCAGGGGTACTGCCAAAGACAGATGCACACAGCACTCCTACGTTTCCAGGTAAGTACAAATAACTGAAGGTTTAAGGTGCTGCCACTGAGCCCACTGTAATTTCCATCAGTTTTAAACTTAGGCCTAGAGCACCTCAAATCTTCAATCTACTCAACCTGGTGGCTAATAACCAGGTAGGGATGAGGAATTGGAGACTGGAGACAGCTTCCAACCCCTACCACCAACAGGTATACACTGCCTTAAAGGCCAAAGTCACTCCCATTTTCTGCTTTCCATCACTTCTTCGACATTTAAATCAAGGCCCAAAACCAGTCCTGCAGACTGATGATACAGAAACGTCCCTGCACTCCTCCAGCGCTGGGATTTTTCCCTCTCAACACTGGTCAGCATTCCCACAGTCAGCACCTCAGCTTAGCCTGCACTTGGAAAAAACCTTATGGATAGGATGCTAACTCATGGAGTTTGATTTCACTGGCACTGAAGCAGGATGCTGAAGCTCACATGCTACTTCCACTTCTACACCCAGTCACACTCAGTATTGTGAAAGCAATAAAACCATTTCAACACAAAAATTCAGGCATGTTCATGACATGTCAGGGGAGATGGCAGAAGGTAAGGAATGGAAAATTACAGACAAGGAAAAGAAGAATGGGAAATTAAACACTTAAAAAAGCAGAGAGGTCACCAATTTATTCATTAAAAGAATCCATCAGCAAACTGAACAGCACCATTCACCAGGTAGCAACCATGAAAGAGAAATCCAGAAGTCTTCGGGACTGCCTCCACTCTTACTTGCAGTTTTTATTTCTGAGGATATTCAGTCACAACCAAGATCAAAAGCAGAGCTGACCCCACACACTAGGAAAGCCCACAGATTTTGGAGGATAATTTCCTTATCCTTACAGCATGGTTAATTCATCTGGGATCCTCCCTCCCACCTCTGCATCTGACCAGGACTGCATCAAAACTTGCCTCCTGCTTGGCGAGACAATGCCTCAGGAAGCAGGTGATGCTGATTACAGCCAACAAGAGCCCGTTTGTGCCTTTTCAAAGCACAGGATGATGCAAAAACACCCTAGAAAAGAGTTGTTTCTCCTGCATTTGGCTTAGGGCACAAAACATACAGGAACACAACAATTATCCTGGTTATTTACTCTTCACTAAAGAGATAAGGGCTGGGACAACAAGAGTGAGCAAGTAGGTTCTTCATGTGCTTTTCCAGGATAGCAGTAGCTCTTGAGAGAGCAGGGTGGAAGAGAAGAGAGGAGGCATTGCCACCAGTCTTCATCACAGCCAGATCACTCCTGTACCTGAAATGAAGTGTTTTACTTCAAAATCAGGTCTTTAGACTGGTGGCGGTTTGCACCTTGGGCTTTCTTTTGGAGGGCAGGCAGAAGAGAAAAGACAGCGGTAAAACAACTACTTGCCTTACTTATCACAATGGGAGCAAAGAAATCCATCCTCATGCACTGAAGGCATTGTAAATCCCAGAAAAACAGGAGCCCTCGACACGTCACACTTAATGAAGCTCTTCAGTGAACTCCCCCTTGTTTTGTGTAGTCTCCTCAGTCCTGTGCTGCTGCTCAACCTGTTCTGCCTACAAAGGAAAGCCAGGGCAGGGCCTGGAAGGGTTTGGACCAATTTTTCACTGAGCAGCAACATCACTATGTGCTGATTCTGCCACATTTGCTATTGCTTCAACCTCAGCACCTTCAGAAGCCTGAAGTCCTGAGGCTTTGCCCAGCCAATCTTCCCTGACTCGGCAGGAACACCATCCTAATCCCATGTATCCACGAGGACAGGATTCATGGCCTGGCCAGCGCTTGGACATGGGGCGGGAAGGGTGATGGCCCTGTTTCCACCCTCGGCAGCTGCTGGGTGGGAAGGAGCCGGGAGGGACCTGGGGCCCATCCTTAACTCCCAGCTAAGTTGGGCGGCTGAATCAGCGCAGGTGGACAGCGATTTACTGCTGACACAGAGCTGCAATAAATCACCACCTTTCTGGAGCAACGAGGAAGTTGCAGGGGTGACTTAGTCATCCTCCATCCTGACGCCATTCCAGGAGCAAAGCCACATACATCCCCTGGCTTTGGGTTGTGCCCGTGGCCCAAAAACAGCTTTTAAGCCAAATCCTGCAGTCATCATTCAAAGCTGAAACTCTTTTATTTACACTCAGCAAGGATTCACGTATGTTTTTGACAATGCTGAGAGTAACCAGTGTTTAAATTATTTGCTTAGCAAAGGAGTCTATTTAACTACAAGAGTTACACCAAGTATGCAATGTTTTCTGACCCACATAGAAGCTAATAATTTGCATTTTATGCAACCACTTTGCATAGACAACCCATCTTAATGGCCAACAACTTACCGTACAAGAATTAATAACTGAAAAACAACTCATCAGCACTGTTATTTGCGTTACAGGTAACTCACAAACCTCATTACACTGTAACATTAAATTTCCAATGACCTTCTGGAAAGCTGCTCACTCTGAGAGTCTTTTTTTAAGGTATGACCTCTCAGAATGCCAAGCAATTGCAGATAAAGTATGTGGCAGCTACCCAGAGTCTGTAGGAGAGGGCAGGCAAAACACCCTGTCAGAAATATACCAGCCTGATCTCTCTTTGGCTGAAGAAGTGACTTTGACTTCATGAATACCCCTCTCTCCAGCCAGTCACTTGACCAAGCTTCTCTCACAAATTTCTGCCTTAATGCCAGATTAATCCTACTTCATCCAGTCCCCAGACATCTAAGAAGCTCCAGCTCTTTTTCTCTCAAATCATTGGCTTTTAAACTATTTCTGTTGCAGCACCCAGGCATTTGCTGTGGATGAAAAAAGGCTCAGAGACTAGCACAGAAGTGTAAAGGCAAACAAAAATTACACAGCAAAGCCTGGGATTTTCATAGTCTTAGGGAAATTAGGTCCCCCGAATCCCATGGCAACTCTGAGAAGAGTCGAGTGCATAATTTTCCATTACGCTTGTAAAAAATCCCCAAATAAATGTACAACTAAAGGCAGCTTCACAAGGCTGAGCATTTATTATTCTCCTAAACGTTGTTACTAAGCCTGAGGTCTCTTATTCCATGTTTTAATGTTTGATTTTTCAGAAAACAGTCTCTCTTGCCAAAATGCCAAATATGCAGAATGGTAGTTACAGGAAAATTGAGCTCAGAGTCCTGTCATTAGGGAAGAACAGCAGAGAAGCCCCACATTCCGAGCTGCTCACCCCAACGAGCCTGTCCCGCTGACGGAGCCTCTCTGTGCTGGGTTCACAGTCACTCCTCGCCATGACGTCTTTGCTCAAGGCTGTGCCCGTACACAATCTGCTCCAGAACATGCTCACTGACTCTTGGCACTCACAAGGCTTCTCTGGCATATTTCTGCGGACTGAAGCAGGAAGATTTGGGGCAGCCAGGGGCTGATTTATCTCTGCATGAACGCCTGCGGGTGTAATTTGCACAGCTCTCCCAAACAAAACATTTTCACTGCCATAGCAAAGGCGAACTTGCCCAAACCCTATTTGTTTGGTGCTTAATTAGCATCTCTGCTGCAACACTGGAGACCAAAGAAAGAGGCACTCCCCTCCTCCCATGAGCATCAGGACTTTTTAATCTCAAAGATACACCTTATCCAGCATGACCAAAGCAGAAAGAATATAGCTCCCTCTTACTATTAAACAGAGATCATCTCAGGAGCTTGTTCATCGCGAGGTTTTGATTTCAATTTCAGCAGCACTGGCTGATAGACTTCCACACTTAAAAACCAGGGAGTAATTTAAAAATATAAATCATAAGAAAAAACAATTATATCCATTAGACCTTTGAGCAGTAAAAAGAATAGAGATGGGATTAGAAAACCCTGGCTGGCTTTCCTTTCACCCACTAATCAGACAACTCCCTGAAGTACCCGCAGGAGTTTCTCCTCTCCACACTTCTGTGGCGGGCGAAGGGGAGAGCCAGATCTGCTCTCCTGGATTCAGTCTGGCTTATTCAGCAGCTTCAGCTCTGCTGTTTCAGGCTCCTGCAAAAATAAAGGCTTAGAAGGGAAAGCTGAGCCTCTGGGCATCCACCAGACCACAGCTACTGCTCACATGTAAGAGGCACGGCTGCGCTGGGAGGAGAGGAGCAGCAGCCTGTCCTTCAGCATCACATGGCTGGCCATGCTCAGCAGCCCAAACCACAGCCTGAAACACCCCAGCTCAGAGAACGCCCTGGAGCCGGGCACATCCATCAGCAACAAAAGACCGGCTCCTGCACACTCTGTTGGTGCATCTACTGCTGCACATCAGCTGTGCTCCCTTCAAGATGCAGCTGGGGTGAGCAGGCCTGTAGGTGAAACAAAGCAGCAGGATCCAAAGTGGGTATTGCCAGAACAGAGAAACATCTTAGTCATCCCTCAAAGCTGAAGCAGAAATGGGCTTACAGGCCACTACCAGCCTTTAGAAAGCATTTGTTTTGCTTTACAAGCCAGTTCTTCCCTCAGACTGTTTTCCGCTGGAGATGCGCAAACACGTGATACTCGGAGCTTTACTGAATAGCAATTCAAAAGGAATTCTCCAAACACAAAGGTGAACTTCAACAAGCCTGCTTCCCCAGGAACAGCACACCAACATCATGAACCCGCACAGGGCATGCAAAATGCTGCTGCTACCATAAAGAAGGAGAATACGAGCAATGTGTTCCTTCCTCTGTGTCTTCCTGCAAAAACAATCTCCCTTCCCAATACCCAAAACTGCACAGGCTCCACAAATCTAATTAGCCACGACTCCAAAACGCAGAGCTCTGTCTACCTAAATGCATAAACATTAAAACTGTTTTGCTTTTATTAATAAAATCTTGGGACGGGATGAGATAAAAATCCTAAGGAGGAAAGTCTAAGAGGTAAGTCCCTCCCTCTCCCCGAGTAAAGAGCTGTCTTTGTGCGAATAAACTGGGCAACCTGGGTAAACTTTTCCTTGTTTATTATAAAAGCACAAGTTCACCAAGGTCCTTTTATGTCCTGATGTATGAAATTATTCCAGCTACATATCATTTCACAGAGCCAAAGGGGTGAGGCTACGGTATTTATAGATACATTCGGGGCTAGAATTTTGGTTAGCAGCAGCATTTTTATGGCCTCAACACCTAACATACTTTTGGGAAAATGCCCACCTGTATATATAGATCCTGGGAAATTTTCCCTATTAAATACATATTTCAACTGAACTTGCTCTTTATCTTTTTCCAATCTTGATGGATAAAGTCTACGCTTTTCTCTTAGAGATACAGAGACAGGAGAAGAAACTGAGGCCCTTTTCATAGCAAGAGGAAAGCCTCTGATCCCATCCTGATGCTTTCAGACACGTTCACTGGTTTGGTTTTTTTATTCTCCAAAACAAGGCCTCAGATTTCCTAAGCACACGCCACACATTAAGACATGAATCTCTGTAAACAACTCAAAACACAAAGAGACAGACAAGGCTCTACAAGAAAAGAGGAAGAATGGCTTTCTCTTATTCAGATAACAAATTAGGAGTTCACAATGGTTTAAAAACCTGTTTTTCCAAACTTCTAACCCAGAACCCTGCCTAAAGTCTGCTCAGGACTAGATCAATACTCCAGTTAAATCACTTGGCACTGGCATCTCTTCGCTCCAGAATTACCTTCCTTTGAAGCAAGCAACAGCAGACATGCAGGCAAGGGATGCTGTTGGATTAACACTGTTCTAGAGATCTTATCCATATGCATATACTGTTGTTGTGTATAGCATCATTATGTAAGCCTCTCTATTTTTAAAACAAAATGTTTGTCTGGTCAGTCTCTACTATTATCCCACCCGTAAACCATCAGGCTGAAATTCCACCCACTTTAATCATAAGTTACAGGCTTAAGGGTGCAATAGTAGTAGAAATGACAAGATGAAGAATTTCTATTTGCTTTAAAAACATGAAAATTCTACCCATTTTTATCAACAGGATTTCAGAAGCTGCAACAATAAGAGCACTGCCCAGGCTCCCCAGGGAATGGGCACAGCCCCAAGGCTGCCAGAGCTCCAGGAGCGTTTGGACAATGCTCCCAGAGATGCACAGGGTGGGATTGTTGGGGTGTCTGGGCAGGGCCAGGAGTTGGACTGGATGATCCTGATGGGTCCCTTCCAGCTCAGGATACTCTTTGTATGATTCTAATAATAAATTACCAACCTTTGAAGAGCTTCTTTTAATACACCAAACACAACTTTACCACCAGTACCCAGAAGTCTGTGACCCAGAGGGCTCCTGTAGCCCAGACTCCTGAACCACCAGCACAAAAGCAAATACTGTAGGTCAATTCACAGCCAAAGGATCCTGCTTCCCTGACACATAAAGAAAAAGTGGAATTTAAACCACAACTTTGTTACCACCCATCTATTCCTGAAATGGTTGAGGATGGCGTGGTGGAAGCCAACCTAGAGAACAGTTCAGGGACTGAGTCACTGCCTTTTCTGCATCATGCAGCACTTTCTGGAATCTGTATTACTTAACTTCAAGCTCTTTAATACAACTTTTAAATTCTGTTCTCCGCATCCTTACGCATCCTCTAAAATGTTGCGTCAGATCCCCTGCTAAGATTTACTTTGGTAAATCTTCCAACAGCGTTGCTGAAGTTGCTCCTTGGCTTGCTTGCAGCACTTCTTTTGTCATCTGAGTGGTTCAGAATCAAGACTTACCCCAATCTACGTCCAGGATGCACAGCTGTAGAAAACACTTCTTGTATTTGAACATTTTTTTGCATGCAGTCACCTAAATATGACAGCCATAATGGTACCTATGCATGAAAGGTGACTGTAAACAGGGCTGGGATTATACCTCACTGCAAATATAAAGCAGTTGTCTTCATGTACCTTCTAAGACCTCTTAGCATCCCCACATATAGTTCATTTCTGTGTGAAAATCTAAAAAGAAATATATTCTTCCAAAATTTAGATAAAATCACTAGCACTTCAAATGGCAAACTGTAAAATGAAAAAAATAAAATCCTTCTCAGACTGGATGTTTATACCAGAAGTTCACCAGCACAGGACGTTGTGAACACTAATGCCATGCAGTTTTTCAAAACTAATTAAGACATTTTTTAGAGAGGACAATCCATCAGCAGCTTTTAAACATATAAGCCTCCCTGGAACTGCCAGCCCAAAGGTCTCCTAGAGTGGTGACTCCTACAAGGGTTTATCAGGAGGAGAACTCCACTGTTCCAGTTTTTCTGTGCACCTGGGAGTGGTCCCATCAGAGGAGCCAGAGAGCTAGACAGACCTCTAGTCTGACACAGAATAACTGCTCTTACTTCATTCACAAGATTGAAGATGACAAGAGACCAATCTGTTAATAAACCGGAGCTGAAGTAAACTCGTACCAGTAAAAAAAATAGCCTTAACATGTCTGATTGCATATCACATTCCACACTGCCTCCTCTGAACATCCTACAACACCACAGCCTTAATAATACTACCTATTCCCTGAAGTACCTCTTTGGATTCGCGTACCCAAAATGTGCTTGTGTACATTTATCACAAATGTTATACAGCACAAAGAGCAGCCAGTAGCACAGTGATAGACATTTGCAAGTGCCTGTGAAATCCCTTTGCAATTACATGTCTGCTTATACAGAATTAAACACAGACAGCAAGGAAATAAATAACAACAACAATAATAATAAACTCTTTCCAGAGTATTTCTGAACATGTATTCAAAATGTAGTCCTGTTCCATCCCCTGCTAGAGGATGGAAAAGCAGCATCCTCGAGGATCCCTTACCTTTCCCTGAATAAGAGGAAGATTGGAAGGGCTCAGGCTTCACGCCAACACGAAGGCCTCTGGAAAACTGTCTGCAGGAGTTGGTTATTCCTCCTTTCCCCCAAACACTCAATGCCATCACATCCTGTATTTTCCGAACAAGATGCGCTCCTAGAGCAGCAGAGCCCAGGCGAGCCCACCACAGTCCAGCTGCAGACAGGCGTCCCAGCGAGGCACTGCACATACACGGAGAGGACCGTGCTGACCAACACCTCCCTCTACTCCCCATGCTCCGGATACTTTCCCCACATCTCAGCTTGCCCCTTCCCCTCTCAGCTCCTGTCTCTCCCAGCGGGGTCTCACCTCCGGCACAGCGGTGATGCCTGCGCTGAGCTTTGCGGCGCAGCCCGCTCGTCATTGCCTCCTCGCTGAGCAGATTCAGGGAGACAAGCCCTGAAAACCTCTCCTGCAGCAATGCTGCCTCCATGACAATGACAAGAAATGGCCAACTAATAATGGACCAATTGAGGGGCTGCCAGCTTCAGCAAACGTGGCTGGAATTGTATTTTTTGTTTAATTTAGGAAGTTTCCAGTTGAGCATTGGTCATCTTGCTTGACCTAACCGCTGGACTGCGGTAGTCCAGAGCTCGCACAGCACCCCAGGCATCACCGGCTGTGCACAAAGACGTTCGATGAGGCCTTGGATTGTCAACTAAATAAAGCTGAAAGTAAGTTTGCCCATGCATGCAGGCAGCACCTAAGGCACTGCAGAAGCTCCTGGAGCACAGACAATCGATAGTAAGTACATCATAATCCCAAAGAGATTGCTAAAAATTTATTTAGTACATTACTGTGTCCACTCATTGTGTTCCCATCCAATATTTGCAACACGTCGAGTGCAGCAGATCTGCCTGATGTAAACAGCTGCCCTAATCCACTCTTTTCTATAGATCATGTTTACCCAAAGCTGAATGATCATTTCAACCTTTGTTAATCTGATTGCATAACAAACCACAGCAGCCTGAAATAACCAAGCTGCTCTCTCCAGCACATATTAGTTGAAATCACTCATTTCAGCATCCCACTTTTTCTAAAAAAATGGAACAAACCAGATCATGGAGAAAGAAGAAAATAAACAAAGCACCTGGCCACTGCCTTCACAGCCAACCACCGCACACATCTCAGCGTGTGGATGCCACAGAGCACATTCGCACCTGGAGCAGGCTGCGAGCACAAGGGAAGGCAAAATTGAGCTCCACTGAGCTCCACTGCGCAACTGAAGCACATTCTGCTGGATCTCGTTCACAGTTCCGGCGCAGGCTCGCAAGCAAACTATACAGCATGGATTTTCAAAACAAGTAATTGCACGTATATAAACAAAGGCCATAATTTACATGGCAGATCCTATGAAAGCTTATCTAGCACATGACATCACACCCGTAAATTACAACTTAAAGCACCTGTGCTAAACTGCTCCCACTCTCCCACCCCAAAATGAAGATGATTAATATCAAACCCTGCTCATCCATGCCTGTGCCTCTTGGGAATAAACACACATAAACTACCTCCCAAGACAGAGTAGTATTTAAAGATTCTTCAGACAATGAGAGGATTTATAATTATTATTGCATTGCATCATCACAAAGCCTTAAACAAATCAAGCTGCCTCATCATATGACGCCTAAGATAATACAAGGTTAAACAACATCAAGCAGTATCTGTTAACTTCACTTGTACGGAAGGGCAAATACCCCAAGCCCCTGGGCACAGGGACCTTCAGCCTTAAAAGCTATTATCAAATAGCAAGTCAGACAAGCAAAATCAAAACACGCGGATTTCTTTGAACAGGCTCAGAACCAGAATTTTTCCATTGAAATCCAACCAACCAAGGCATGGGGAAAGTGAAGGGCAGGGGAATGGGGAACTGAATAAGGTGAGGGACATGTTTCAGCATCTCTCATCTTCAGTTCACTGGTCCACGATCAGCTCGGGAGAAATCGAGAGGAGGTTTCAGGAGCTAACATGACACTGCCTATTGATCACAGACAGCTTTCCACAACACACAACAGAATTCCTCCCCTGGACTGACGATATCCGAGGAGGCTGCCTTATGGCACAACTTGCAGACATGACAGGCATCAGCCGACTCTAACCAAAACACGCCTGAATACCTTTCTAAGGCAAAACCAGCCAAGTAGCTCTACTCCAGGTATAAATATCTGCTCCTCCGAGTCCGCAGCTACCCACAAATAATTGCTAATTATCGCAGTGCCCCCACGCTCCGCCCGCGCCGGGGCACTGCCCCCGCAGCAGGCCCTGCACCGGGGAACGGAGCGGCTCCGCCGGCTGTGTCCGCGCCAGCTGGGTCTGTGCCGTCTCCACCACGCTCTGCCCGCACCGAATTCCCATTTCTGCGCGTTATTACCAATCTGACATCACCCCAGAGCAAGTACAGTCTGACATCTACAGTTAACTCGGTGATGGTGTAAGTGCCGCCCGGCGCACGAGCGGTCGGTGTTGCAATACGCTGCTGCCGAACATCGAAAAAGAACACAGATAAATAGATACAGATATCGACGTATAGCTATACATATAAAACCTGCCGGAGAGCGGCTCGCAGGGTTCGTTCCCGCCCCGGCCGCGGAGCCGCAGCCGAGGCCCCCGGGCGCGATGGCCCCGGCGCTGCC